>QQSS02186355.1:0-13646 GCA_003687565.2 Craspedacusta sowerbii | reverse complement strand
CACACACACACACACACACACACACACACACACACATATATATATATATATATATATATATATATATATATATATAAGAAATGTATTCACATAGGAGTAGTCGGAGTAAATAGTTCTGACATGACATCGAGGAAGCTGATGCACTGGGAGCAGATCGTGACATCTGGAATAAAGTTCATAACAGAAAGACATCATCAATAAAGTTGTGATGCGTCTTGTGCAAGTATTATTCATGTGGTTGTGAAGTATCAGAAATGCCTAGCTGTGCCCTGAGTTGGCTTGGCTTGAGAAGCATTATGAAGCTTATTTTACGTTTAAGTCTTTTTTTACTTTGCCTTGGAGCATGCTTTGATGTCGGTATTGCTATCATTAGCGCACCCAGCCGGTGTAGCACATTGAAAGTTGTTCTATATAGTCGGATAGCCTAATTTGTTTAATCCACGTCCGGCCTCCTCACTCTTTTGTCAGGTATGGGACTGCCGCGGTCCGAGATCAAGCCCGTCGCAGATGATTCGAAGACGACCCTATGATGGCCGACGACACTTGTACATCAGACAAGTGGAGAGAGCTTTGTGTTGATGCTTTGCGACTTGCACAAGACTCGTCTTACTACAAGTTCGGGACGATACTATCAGGCTAAAATAAGTAATTAAAAAAATATATTGACAGCAATAAGGTTTGTTTGAGTGTCCTTTCGGTTGCGAGCTTGCTGGTGACGTGATGCTGGTCTGATGTGTTCTACGAGTTGGCAAATGCAACCCAACGTTTTGATAATTCTGGCGAACGCACTTGGTGGATCTAACACGTAAGTACTGAGCTTGAACCCGGCTTCCGTTCTACATTCTTTGAGGGTTGAAAAATTCCGCAAGCTTCTGAGCGCACTTGGAAAAAAGTGGGACTAAATTGAAATTGCCAGGAAAATAATGTAAGCTCACGACTTAGACGCTTGTCTTTCACATATTTTCATTGTCCAACGAGAAATTCAGACTGAAGAATCGCTAGCACCTGACCAGCTTACCGTAAGTGGAATACGATGGTCCGCGATGTTCCTAAGAGAGTCCTCATGGCGGTGGTCGGTGCTCCATTTGACCTTTGCACTATCAAGAGATTCCCTGCTGCTCGCCTTTGCGTGTAAGTTTATGGCTTGAAAGACTCATCCGATCTAGTCGTAAGCCGGCGTATTTTCGGTACGTTCCCAAGACTTCCCTTGGTCCAGGGTAAAGTGCGAAGTGTCCAAGCAGTTTTACCGTTTCGTCAGATGTCTGAAAGCCGCGGCCCGGTGGCCAATTCTGAGTCCCGGACGAATGTGTAGTCCCGCCAATAAATCGCTGCCTGATTTTAATGCGGCACGCTCGTTTGACGCGTATGACGTCGTTTAAATGTAAAGTATGGAGTTGAACGAACCTACCATCTGCGGTGGGGTATACTGCTCCCAGGGGCAGGCCACGCGCACGTAAGCTGCAAAACATTATGAACAATAAGCGTCATCAGCAGCGGTGACTACACTTTAGAATTTAATTAGTCCAAGTCCAGGTCCAGAGATATATACATCAGCAAGTATGGTAAGGCTCTCAACTGTTTCTTCGTGTTTAGCTCATTTAGGAAGATTAACTCAAGATCGTCTATGATCGCAAGTAATGTCCGCAACAAGTTCAAACGACTGCTACTACAGATATTTGAATCTAAACACATCATAAATAGATAACGCAAAAAAAAACTTGTATGGTAGATGACGAGAGAAATAAAGCTCTAAATATTTTCATTATTATTATATTATTTCCGATGTAATTATTTATTTCTGAGCAATTCTTAAGTTTTTAGTTACGCTTTTGTCGCACTTTGTGCCAAGAAGTAACAGAAGAGACTTCAAGTGGATTGGAATCTATTTAACAAAACCTTAACTTTAAGATGTGGGAATTTATATTTACTCTATGAAACTCTATTTTGAGATGTCCATACATACGCAGAAAACTCTATCAAGTAAACTTAATTCGGTCCCCCCATCGTGCGATTCCTGGATTCCATTCAAGACTAATTTCCATGGTCACTTTCCAACTGTCAGATATTGAGTCATCTACCTAATATCGGCAAATCTCCGGCAGCCAAACGTGATCTACAAATAATAAAACCCCTTCACGAAGTAGAGTACAGGCAGAGTTTTCAGCATCCATATAGTCTTGCAATCATTCACCTGACTGTCGATCCAGACTCATTCATTATGATCAATATGCGCAAATTCCTGTAAGCAAGATATGTTAATTGCTAGCTTGAAAGCCGATCTGTTCTAACATATATATCATTGATGTTGTTTCGCTCGTTCGATTTATGGACGACTACTTACGAATGCGAGTAAGAGCAACATCCGATCCGAAGAAGTGGAGAAGATTTTTTCCCGTTTTATTTGTGGCCAGACCTGGACTCGAACTAAGAACCCACCGCGTACAAATCCCGCGCCGTAACCCCTTCGAGCACGGCGAAGCGCAACGGTAACAATCGTAAGCAAGTATCCTGTGTCATACATTTAGAACTCGAAAATACGCAGGCGCTCGCGGAAGCCTTGAGTCCCTATGGTGGATTAAGCGCGCAAAGGTCGTCATGGTAGCAAACCTGTCGTACGCATTGGCAAGCTAAGTCGACTAAGAATAAAAGCGTTTTCGAAACAAAATACTTATATACACGTGCTGACTATAAAACCTACCGACTTAACATCAAGGGATTACATGAGCTTCACATCGCAAAAAGGTCCCTTGACCACATTCCCGCGCTAATTCTATGAAGATGAATTTAAAAGCTCAGGTATAAGACAGAATATTAACAAAAACATACAGAAAGAATATTTCAGGCCACCAAACGGCAACAACTCCAAGAGCACCAGTATTTGATCAACTCAACCTCGTTTTCAATACACTTACGAGCGTAGAAATACTGCCGTCAAGGCACGGTTACCGAGACGTGGCAAGCAAGACAGGAACTTTTTAAACAGTTAAGACACACGGCAATCCCATTTCTACTAACGCCTTTTGGCCAGAAGTCAAATCCTACTTAACAGAAGCAAAAAAAAAACTAGGTAAAATGGCTGAACGTCGGAAGACCGAGACTGCTATCAGAGGAAGGAAGGACAAGGATTACTCTCGGTCCTGTGCCTCTGATAACATTGAGCGCGAATTTAAAGCCCGAAGTTTACAGGGAAGCCCAGAGAGACCACCTGTAACATGCCCAAGAACATGTACAAAATCTATATGAAAGTTCAAGCAAGAAAGAAGCCTATTTTTACAAAAAAAAAAAAAAAAAAAAAACGGGGCCTTACCACGCCGGTGAAAACAAGCAAAACAAACAATAGACAGAAAACAACGAGAATTACAATTCAAGCACAGCAGCTATTACCTGGCACGCATGCTCCATCGCCCACACGCGCACATACTCGATAAAAGGACAAAAGAAGCAAAAACAAATAATGCAAGTACTATGAAGAATTCAATCATTAAAAGCAAATTTTACACATAATAAATTGTAACACAGGCAGCGCTGATTAATTCAACAACGAATCAGAAAGCAAATAAGCAACATACGAAACAAGATCAAGCAAGAAACAGACAAGTACCAGACAAACAACTAATAGCTAAACTAAACAAAAAAGCAAACAAATACACAAACAACAAACAAGCAACCAACAAATAAACAAACAACAAACAAACAAACAAATAAACAAACAACAAAAAACAAACAAACAAACAAGCAAACAAATAAACAACAAACAAGCAAACAAATAAAAACAAACAAACAAACAACAAACAAACAAACAAACAAGCAAACAACAAACAAACAAACAAGCAAACAACAAACGAACAAACAAGCCACCAAAAACAAAGCTAAACAAATGAAAAACAAGCGAAACAACAAGGATGGTTCAGATGCACCTCAACTTTGCAGTGCTTCGCGATCTCTTGTGAGCGGAGCACAGCAGTGAGAGTCCGGTAAGACGATCAGTCATCCAGAAAGTAAGTAAGAAATCAGAGCCTTGCGCATACCACTCTCCTGTGCAAGGGGGTTAGCGTTACCCCGAAATTAAGCCAGTCCAACTTCATGACTTTCTTTAACTAGCAGGAATAATAGCGCATTCAATTATATCTTGCTTACCACTAAACCTCAGCACGGCTCCTAGCAATTTCTACGTTTGGAAACCACGGACTGATCATCGAAGAACGATAAAATGCAGCGGCAAAGCAAAACTTGCTAAAGCCGAAAAAAAAAAAAAACTTAAGGATGAAAAAAGTTCGAAGAAGTATTGAAGAAACACTAAGGGTAACGACAAATTCCAATTCGACAGAATGCACACACAAGACAAGACCTTTGAGAAGAGGACTGGAATTAACAGGACTTCTACAGGGTTTACACACAAAAAAAAGAAGCCATAAAGTGAGTCAAAATGGATCAACCATACAAAACTTTACAGACCGCAGGGCCTAGCTACAAAGAGAAGCTTCCCAATAAGACGGTAGCTCCACCATGTAAGACGTAACTTACAGACGGAAAGCAACGACGAAGCGAACCTCACGAGGCGCCACAATGGAGCCAACGACTTTGCGGAAGAAAACAACGAAATGTACCAGCTAAACTCCAGAAATCCACAGAAAGTAACTAAGTCACAAAATGTAACTACAGTAAGAGCCAGAAGTCAGTCACGTGGCATATATGGGCAGAGCGACCGAAGGGACGCCACGCAACTTTACAAAACAACAGAGCGCCACAACGTACCAAAGCGTTGCAGAAAATTACAGAACGGAAGCGAGCTAGCAGAGCCACAAAGAGCGACAGAATCGGAGGGGCGCTCTAATCTTGCCAGAGCCACAGAGCAGCGACGCATGAGGAAAAGCCGCAAGAGATGAATTGAAACGGAGACGATGGATGGATACCGGACGAATATTTTCGCATTGCACCGCGTACGCGAGGCTTACGCTTATCTGCGCTAGCGATCGGTTGCCGCCATCAGGAGTAAACCGCGCAAACCAGGCCCAGAATAGCGAGTAGTGTTAGAAGCTCGAAAGGCCAGTAGATGGTATAATCGGTAAAGCCGGCAGCGAAATAATCGTGATTGGCAGGATCGGCAACGAGGCAGCCAATCAGCGCGAAGCCATGCATCGGCTTTGTCAAGTAAAAATATGCGCAATCAACGCTAAGTACCAGAGAAATTTTCTTATGAGCGACATTCGCGTATCACGGCCAAGCTCGCACTACATGCCAGAAGCATATATGTTCCCGACATTGGACATGAACCACTCAAAGTACGCTTTAAAAAAAGCCAATAAGCAAACCTCCATACGAAAGTTGGTTGTAAACAAAAAAAGATTAATATTGATAGTGCCCCTTTATCGGGTTACCGTATTTGTTAAGCTACCGTAAAATGGAGCACGCGTCTACGTCTTCTCTTTGGAAATACCATCCGAATTTTCAATCGCATCTTCCTTGTCGTTGATAATCGAGCACACAGTCCCATCAGCCGACGCATCACGGTTCAGTTTTTCTGACGTCCTGCCCGCATCTGATGCCGGCTTCTCTTCTCCTCTGCTGCCAGGCACCCTTTCCTCCAGTTTCACACTGCTTGGCGTCGAGATTTGAGCTCGCGTGACAATCTGCGGCCCTCCGGCCAAGGCCGGGAGAAAGTTCGAGGAGCTTATCGACGCACCGAGCAACTCGTCGCCTTTGTCGCTGCCCATCGGCGTTCCGGGCAATGACGCATCCACGTGAGGATCAACCAAGTCGTAGTCAACACGGCTGGCAGTATCCACTGATGGACGGCTACCTCGAGCTACACAAAAGGAACAAAGATATTTTTTTGGCTACACTTTGGCTACCCGGATACGCTTAACATGCGCTAGCCTTTCCAACCCGGCAACAGGAATCGCCAGGGAAACGGAACGTAAAGACAATATCTCCGGATCAAAAACCAATGCGGCGCGTTACGTCACCTCCTTGTCACAGCCCATTTGTCCTCGGGGTAGTGTTTCTGACACCCACCCCCATTAAAACCCACACAGACGCATGGATCAATAGGATCCTTTTTGAAAGTCTTTTTTTGTTCAGTTCAAACTAAACAAGGAAGCTTATTCCGCTCTCATCGAGCAACTTGGACCAACTGCGTTTAACTGACGTAGCGCCCCATCTCCAGCTCTTGACCCGTGCTACGGATAGACCCCTCCACAGGGGCCCAAGCTAGTGTATGCGTAACGCGGCATATCAGACGAAACGACGCCAATATATTACATCTCGAGGCAGTAGCAAAACTTAGCCGTAGGCTAGACGCAACTAAGAGCGAGGAGTTCAGAACAGAGAGGACAGCGTCCACCACAAACTCGTAGAGCCCCAAATATTAGCGCACATAAAAGATAGGAATGCAAGCAGGCAAATATAAACACGACACTTACCACCACGCTTTTTAGAGCCAGTGCCACACATTGAAGCACATCCGGACGAGGCCAATCGGGAAGAAGGTCGGCCTTCCACCTTGTTTACGACTCCTTCCTCGAACACATCTACAACCACCAAACAGAAAAACAACGATTTGAGACAAGTCGATTTAAAACGTGTAAACGATGAATCGAACGTCGCACCAAAATATCCCATGCTTTTATCCCGAGGGAATGAGTCCGCCGATTTTGTGACCGACTGCCGCGTCTCGTACTTGCTATGCTGACGCAAGGCAAACTTGCATGACGAACAATCAGAATAAGGATACGAAACGAACGGGCAACGCTGGCCAGGAAGTTAGGAATAATTACTAGAGCCAGTTGACTCTTTCAGAACAAACCGTAGCCTGGTCAGGTTCAACCCGGAACAACAATCTAAGCGGTGACTCGTTGACGGGAGGGAAATTCTAGTTCCTATTTCTGTTTGCGATATAAACATTCGAAGAACCTTCGTTCCTAGTTAATGTTGATACTGAAACTAAAAGCTACACGCAGAAACCAAATCTCACCACATCGAATACCATCACTAACATCACAACCACCTCAGTTAATACTGCTACCATCATCATCATCAATAACAAGAACAAGAACAACACGACCAAAACAACAGTAACAACAGCATTATCATCGTCAATAGCAACTACAACACCACCAACAACAAAACTAATAAGAACAATAATAATAGTAATAATAAGAAAAAAATAATAATTTTCAAACTTCATATATGTTCATATTTTTCCGACGCATTCCGTAGACCTAAGCAACACTATTTCTAGGCATGATGCCTCGGATTTTGATGCACTTAAATCAAAATCCACTGACGGACTCGACATGGGCTTATACCAGGAGGGGAGATATAATCGCATACTTTTCGCTTTCTCGGACAAAAGTTGTTTGAAGTGCGTGAAGCATGTTTTGTGGCTAAATTCTGGAAGGATCTTAGCTTTACTTCCAAACAAGGCATTGCAGTAACTCCAAAAACTCGAGTAAATCTCGACCTGCCAATCTCTAAACTGAACAGGATCTTGGTTACCCATCATAGACGCCCAGCAATTGGGCAACATACCTGATGTCGTTCAAAGTCCTTGAAGTACATTCTACCTCTTTAAGTTTTGTCTTCAACTGAGATTTTGTAAGAAGAATATTTCCCGTACTGCTTTTTGCTAATAACAACATAAATTCGCCAACTCACGTAACAAGCCGTCGCACTCGATTAAGTTGAAGCTGTTTTATTTCAGCATCGAAGATGTCACTCGGGCGACGTGTGCTCTGCTTGTTTTTGTTGTTGTTGTTGTTGTTGTTGTCGTTGTTGTTGTCCTTGTTGTTGTTGTGCTTTTGTATTCTTGTTCGCTAGGTCTGAAATGGGTTAAAATGAGTGTTAAAATGGAGTACCGCTCGGCGGCGTAATTACGAAAGTAATTACGAACGGACTAGTCTGTGGATAAGCCTGTGAGGTGACGTGTGCACTGCCAGGCTGTAAAGGTTTAAACTACCGAGCACCATCTAGAATAGCGAGTGGTGCCGAGGTATAACGAATGTGTCGTAATAGAATGAAAAATGAAGTTAAAAAAAAATCATCATTATTAACATAACTATTCCGCGTGGCCGAGTGGATAAAGCTCTCGCTTCCCAAGCAAGACCTCGAGCGACGAGAGTTTAAACCCTGTTCCGGCTGTGCTCGACTGAGGCATACATCCCATCAGGGTAGTTAAAATGAGTACCACTCTGCGGCGTAACTACACGAGTAATTCCTAACGGACTAGTCGAAGACGCCTGTGAGGTGCGCGCGCACTGCTAGGCTGTGAAAGTTTGAATGAACAGTCCGATGTTCAAGTGGACATCATTGGAGGCATCATGCCATGAAATGAGAGTGGTACCAAGGTATACAGAATGCGTCGGAAAAAAATATATGAAAAACATACGAGGTTAAAGAAATTATTAATAACAGCAACAACAACAGCAACAACAACAGCAACAAGAAAAACGATAAACAATATGGAGAACACCGACCGGCCGTATGTAAGCACAATCCAGTCGCGCAAGTCTTGAACCAAAAGCAAATCAATTTTACCCATTTCAACAGCAGCGCCTGATTTACCGTCGGCTTCGCTCGACTCCATTGCTAGTGAGACGCCTGGCTCAATTTCGCCAGCCTTCGCCTTATCCACACTGATTCGACTGGACGAGCGACGATCGCCCTGGGTGCTGGCCATGTGCGCCTTTCTCGAGCTCGCCGACCGCCGACTCCTCGAAGATGCAGTTCGCCTCACTACGTCACCTTAAACGAGCGGAAGAGAACCAACTCATACTAAAAAGGTACTGCAGCTGTAAACCCAAGTAACTAGAGATAGATCGAAATAGGACAAAAAATAGATCGAAAGAGGATAGGAGATAAATCGAAAGAGGAAAATAGATAGATCAAAAGTGGACAGAGAATAGATCGAAAGAGGACAAAGGATTAGTCGAAAGGGATTTCAAATCGATGTTTCACTTTACCTCACACGAGGTTCGTACAGTTGGTGAGTCAACGTTAACTAAGCGAGACACTGACGCCGGTGAGTAAGGCCTCTACAGTCCGGAGACAATGACCATAACGTTCTCATAGCACAAACCTCCATCAGCTAAGCATCCATTCAGTGCCTCGATCAGGGGAACTTCTTCTAGTTCTTCCGTCAGTCTATCAGATCCAGCCTTCAGACAAAGCAGTCAAAAGAACGTTACGATATATAGGACCAGGCATTTACATTAGAAAGATGACACTTTGGGTCGCAGGATAGGCAAGATCGCATACGCAGCCACCATTACGAGAGAAATGATAACGATAATGTGCTTAACGTACGGGGCATAGAAAGTCTAGAAGCCGCGGTTTTTAAGTATTATCAGAATCTGCACAATCTTAGAACGAATCATCAAAAATCTCGACACGCTAAACCCCCACCCGCCCTCAGACAAACCCAGGTTCCAATACGACACAATTCATAAATGCTACGCTCAAGTAAGCTTCATTAATCGTGAGCAATATCCTCAACGCAAAGTCGAGAAAAGGGCGTTCTCAGAATCGCGCCGGCCAGTCTAAAGATGAAGATCGTCAGCCACAATGACAACATAGTAGTGCGATGTCGCGATTCTGTGTCGTCACAAACACTGCTCGAAAGAACTTTGTGTGTTCTTTCGATTTGTAATGGTTTGTGAATTTTGCGTTTTCAATGAGCAACCATCCAGTTCAAACTGCGTACCAAAGAGAGCTGTAAATGCTAAGGTTCTTTCCCGTCCTGTGTTTTCCCGAACTCCTGAAGTCTTACTACAAGCGGTCGTGCAATGTGTTTGGGTTTCATCGGCTGATGTTGATTGTGTTTTGGCCTGTTCTGCGCATGCCCAGCAGAGGGCAAATGGATGTCAGGTTCTTTCCTAGACTATTTCTGAGAGGAAGGCGGGGTTGCAAACGAAGCCCACGTCACACTGGTATTACAAAAATTTCAAATACCACATTCTTACCGTGGCCAATGAAAGATACGCACAATCGGGCATTGGAGAGCTAGTGTATTTTTGCGAAGGGTAGCTGGACTGGCAACGTTCGCATATCTCGACCACAAAATTCGTGTCAGTAGCGGTGTGCAGTATTGCGTATGAACTATTCAACGGGTCGTACAGCAGGTGGCTGTTAGCACAATCACTTGGTGACGAGCTGATTTCAAGTTTAATGACCATCTAAACTTACCGAGTTGCAGGGAATTAATATGCCATCCGATTTGCGGTATAGCATTGTAAGTACGTCGGCATAAAATGTTTATTCTCCTCGTCTGAAGTTAAACACGTTATCATGAAAAGACGTTTTTTGATGGAGCAAGTGAAACTGAAACTTGCTCATCTGGCTTGGAAGCTAAACCTTCGCTAAACTACAACGTATTCGACGCAAGTTGAGCAGCATCGTTGAGAAGACTACGAAGCCCTCGACCGTCACCTTCTGACCGCATTCTGTTTGTTCGCTCAACTTCTGTCCTCTACTTACAAGTGCTTGCCTTTTTATAACCAAGCCAAGAAACAATTAAATTAAGCAACACCCGGGAGAGGCAAATGGACAGCCCATTATCAAGACAAACCTCGCGTGGTGCAAATTACAATAGAATTATAATAAATTTTATAATAAATGCAAGATATACTTAAATTAAGCAACACCTGGGTGAACTAAATGGACTGCCTACTATCAAAATAAAGCTCGCGTGGTGCATGTCATCGCAAGACTTACTACAAAATACTCGTACGCTAGATATACTCCGTGATAATTTTCTTAACACGATACTATTCAACAAGAAAATACAACCATGCGAAGAGAAACAATGCTAGCGGCAAAGGCAAGTAGGGGCAGCTCTAACGTCCAATATGGCTATACTTAATATACACGCCAATCTAGCACAAATATCGGATTGGGTCGCCAGTGGAAAAGTTCAATCCAGATATTTCTAAGCAAGCGGTGGAAGTTATACTCTCTGCCGAGCAAAGCTCATCAAAATAGAGACAGCACAAAATGCTTGTCTTATCTTAGAATCAGGATTAAACCACACAAAGCATATTCGCGAGGCAGTAATACAAGCCAAAAACAGGCATTGCTTCTGTCCAAAATAGTCGGGACAAACGTCACGGACCGATCTCTCGCATCGGATCTTGTGGATCATGTATAACTGCGAGACTGCTACATAAGAGGAGTGGGCGACCGGGCTAAGGCAAGTTTTACTCTTAAGCCTATCCTTTTTCACTTGCCGTACCTTCTGTAAATTAAAAAAACCTTCATTTACTGCACGTCACGCACTCTCTTTCTTATACAAGGAAAATAAAAAATAATAAACATAAAATAAAAACAAAAAACCTACAGCGCTATTGACACTGGATCCGGGGCCAGTGGATGGCAGAACACTACAGTTCACTTCTCCGCATTTAAGTGCCCCTGTTTTTTCTTTTTATCGATGAGCATGTTTATTAAGGGATGTGTGTGTGTGTGTTTGTGTTTGTGTGTGTGTGTGTGTGTGCGTGTGTGTGTGTTTGTGTTGGGTGAGTGCACAAGTGTGTGCGTGTGTGCGAGCGCGTGGGTGTGTGTGTTTGGGTGTGTGTGTGGGCGTGTATGTGGGTGGGTGTGTGTTTGTGTGTGTGTGTGTGTAGCTAACTTTAACATCGATAAGCAGTTGGAAAGGGCGGTCAATTACGAAAACAAACGTCTCTAACCTGGACTCCGGCCAAAGACTTTTTCTTCATGGCCTTTATTTGCAAAAGGGCATAAAATGCTGAAAAAAACATCATGAATAAATAATTTTATGAAGCAAGCAACAAACTGAATTTTAAAAAAGATCCATAAACAAGCAAGCCAACAGAGCCATAGTGATTGACGTTCGATATTGTTGGCGCTGAAAAACTTGAAAGCCTTGGCTTCCTTTAAGAATAAGCCACGTATGGATTTTAGACCATCTCACCTCTCCCTCCAACCCACTTCACCGTCGTCTCTTTTTTTCTCTCATATTCATAACGTTTTGTATGATTTACGTTCCATATTCGGAAAATGCATCAACTCGGACGAATCTTCCGACACTGATTTCTGATATAAAAATCCTTCTAATAAGGCGAGCTGCGTCAGATAATTACACGGACCTAACTAATGACAGTAAATTATCCCTAGATAGTATGCGTCTTAGACACCTGCCAAGACGTGCAGGGTGCGTAAGCGGCGTTCCGACACCCAGGCCTAGGCCTGTACAGGTCGTACCCAGGCTTGCCAAGATTCGGCTTGCACACAGCTTTCCCAAGTTGTCCTGGCTGCCGTAGTGCCCTTTGCAAAGCTCGCGCCTTGCTTACCAAAGTCTCACGCGACCGAAACATGGCGTTGTGAGAGGCTGAGCGGAATCGGCACAGTTTGACAACCGGTCTTTCCGCCAGTCAGCGTAATCTATTCCACTTGAAAAGGGCGAATATATTTTCCACCCAGGCAGATCAATTCAGCCCTGCAAGATCGACTTTCATTTTATATACTTACGCGCACGGCAAATAGGACACTTGCTTTGCTCGGTTTTCATTTTCTCCGCTAAAGAGAGAAAAAAAATTGGATACCACCGTGAACACGCATGCATCAACAGCTTTTCATCTATACTCAAGCATATCTTAGCCACCTTCGACATAAAATAAATATAAAGTTTAAAAACGCTAACGACCCTATCGCCCTATATCAGAAAACAGAAAACGCCTTACGCGAGAGACCATAGTTTTTTTTATCTATTCAAAAGATCAATCCTATAGCAGCAACAAAGTAAGGCGCGTCAAAAGCAAGGTCAAGTTCGCTCTTGTGCGCACGCGCGACTGCCGCGCCAATTTCAGCCGAGAACCCAAATGGCTCGCTATTTAAACACCTATTAAACACCCAAACACCCGTGCGCACCTCTTCAACAGCGAGATAAACGAGCTTTGAAGACAGCATGCACATAAGTGAACCTTGCCGCAAGTATCGGCAGTTACCAACGGCGATGGAATCAATCGATCGGACACCTACCACATCCACAGCACAAACACAAGTGCCGGCACGGCAGAATCAGCGTATCGCGCAGGCTGCCCATGCAAATCACGCAATCCCGGTTGTCGGCGTCAAGCTCGTCGTCCTGTCATAACAATACGACGCCGTACACGACATGCACATAACGGCAACACAAAATCGACGCATAACAACCACACAGCTGACGCAAGTCAAAAAAAGCTACATATTACGATGATTCATAAACAATTGACATAACAGTTTAATTCATGAAGAGAAATTGGCGGCGAAAAAGGAATGGTTTCGAAAGAAATTGCTCTCCACTTGTACTTCCCCATTCGAGTGGCCCCCTTGCAAAACTCCAAGCCCCGCTAATGATGCTCGTTAACATCAAGGTCACTTCACAACAAAGTATGATCTAAAGCGAAGACTACTACCTATGAACTTAATCGCATTCATAACGGACGGAAATAAAACTATGGTTATTGCCATAATATTGACAATAATATAACAATACCAATACATATAATATAATACAGGATAACGTCAAAAAGAACAACAACAAATACAGCAATGACGACAATACGAAAAATGTACACCCGACAACACACCAACGAAAACTATTTGAAAACAGCGACGAGGACATGGTGGGCACCAGAAAACATTGTATATAT
>QQSS02186344.1:0-13646 GCA_003687565.2 Craspedacusta sowerbii | reverse complement strand
GTAAAGCAAATACCTAAACATTGCCTCGTTTCATCGTAATGCTACACCAACACACAAATACAAACCTTAGCACGCGTGGCGGCCTCCCTCCGTAAAAAGGAAGGGAAACAACCCGGCCTTACAAGGACCACCGTAGGCTAGCAAGCCCTGTAGCATTTTCAGGAACAACACTCCTGGGTCATAAGTGTCGAAGGAATAAATGACGGGACAGCGAAGCTGCTGGCGTTTGGCCCGCAGCCTTAGAACGAATTAAGCCGGTTAAATTGGGAGATTACAATCCATTAAATAAAATCATCTTATTTACAATTTGGCGACTTAATTTCTTCCGCTTTTCAATGAGACTTGCAGAGAAAAGCCGGCCTGCATAGTGATATCTCACCTGCAAGTACTTCTCTGCCACTGCTTTAATCAGCATTATAACATGATTTTCTAAAGGATCACACACCATCATGTGGTCAACAAGAGAAGAAAATACGCTTTTGCCCACGAAAGTTTCCAGGACAGAGTCAACAACAGCCTTACACGTGATGGTAGAAAGAGTAGATGCAGTGGAATCGAAAACATATCGCCTGAAAAATTTCTCACAGATCCAAAAAATATCATACACATCTTTGGATGGACATATTAACTGACCACGTGTTTTCATCTTCACATGTAAGAAATTGTCGAGTGTCTGAGAATCCATCAATCCTGACATGCATTTCTCACAGCACAAGGAATTTCGAAGCTTGAAAACCACATATCCAGCAATATAGGCCACTATATTATTTATACACAGTGAAAAATGAGAACGACGGGGAATGTGTACATAGTCATGGTCACTTATAACAGTTTCCTCTGGCTGATCCAGCAATCTAGATCTTGTAGATGAGCTATTGATTGCATGGACAGATGGTGTATCCATTGTCAATCCAGCACTCGAGACAGTGAGAATAGGAATCTGTTCCTTGGATGGGGGAGACAAGTACTGAAAACTCTGCGGATGTATTTGTACGCCTTTGGTGAGTAGAAATGCAAAGTTAATGCAAAACTTCTCAGTTCTGGAGAGTAAAATCTTGGTAGTGTTTCACCTTGATTCTTTTTTATGCTCCTAATAAGCAGGTCACTTGCCCCACCTGCAGTTTTCTTTAAGATACTGATGCAATCAGGTGCCAAAAGATTTTTCTTTGACAATTCTTTTAAAACATTCGTTGTGCTAGCAATTCTTTCAGATAATCGCCGCTTACTCTGCAATAAAAGCTTTATCTTTTTCTTTGACCGGTTTAATTGTTGCACAGTACATGAAAGCTTACGTTTTAGAGCTATTTTGCATGAGGATTGCGTACAGCTGGAACCATCCCCTTGATTTGATGAGCCAGAAACTGCGCCTTGAATAGTTTTGTGCAACGGCAGAGGTTCTTGCAATGGGCCAAATCTTTAGGGAATCTGCAAAACAAGTACAAACATCCTAAAAAACGTAATGCAACATGTAAATTTTTTTTTAAATTATCGCCAGGATGGGCCACCTAGCCATATGTATATGAAAACCAGCGGTTGAAGTGACCATCAATAACTTCTCAAACACATCTAAAATTATATGGCATATTTACCTATGAAGAGAAACCTCTGCTGTTGCTGAACGTTGGTTGCACCCATAAGCAGAACACGCAGGTATTCCTGATACAAATTCAAAATCAAGAGTGCACTAAGATGGCGGACGCTCGCCAAGACGAGCTTCAGGAAAATGACGTAATGCCGCCTCCTATTATCTAACCTCCTTGTTGTCGAACGAGTAAATCAATGTTTTGAAGCATAACTTTTACAACCGCACCTGGTTTTTCTGCTTGCCAGTTAATAATTTAGCAATTTGCACTCCATGCCCTGGACAATCCCTTAACCTGGGAGGAAAGTAAGTAGTCGACTGCTGTCCGGCAGCTATTTGTTGGTTTTTTTTTTTTTTTCATTTTCTTCAGAACCTTTACGTCTTCTTCGCAGTATCCACTCACCGATGGAAGGCTTTAACTGATGCTGCGACTACTCCAATTGTGAAACGGATGTGCACTACAAGATGGTATGCTCATACAGATGCAACAAAAGCTCTCGTTTCTGGCTATTATAGCATTAGGTCTGCACTGGAACACTTTGAGATGATGCAGTTCAAATACCTGAATGCCAGCTGAGACGAGAGACGAGACGCAGGCCCGTCTCGAAACAAACGAGACGAGAAATTTCTCGAAATTTCGCAGTCCCTTGGTGGACACCAGATTGTGAAGGCTTCATCTGCGATCAACCACCCGATAGTGGATTATTTCTTTTTTAATGACCTGCTTGTAACGACACCGTCACAAGTAAACACATCTTCAATACTTTCTTCGGTCTTCCCGCTGCGAAAAACTTTTTCGTTGGAACCTATATAAGCACAAGTTAATAAACATAAAGCACTAACGTGCAAGTTGTGGGGACATGCAACTAGAGCTTTTATTTCTCAAATCGTCTCGAAATGCTGTCGATTTATGTTATGAGAACATAATATAAGTTTCGAGAAATTCATGCTATTTCGAGAAGTACGTTAAAATCTCGTAATGATTTATTTCACGTCCGTCTTGATTGATTTGAGAAATTTTGAGACGAGAAGGACACCCGTCTCGTTTTAAACAAAACGAGAAAGTTCTCGAAATTTCTCGAAATTTCTCGTTTCCAACGAGAATGAGTTTCGAGAAGTTTCGAGACGAGACGGAGGTCCGTCTTGAAACAAACGAGAAGTTTCGAGACGAGACGGAGGCCCGTCTCGAAACAAACGAGACGAGAATTTTCTCGAAATTTCTCGAAATTTCTCGTTTCAAACGAGAATGAATTTTGAGACGCAGACCCTTAGTTATAACTATGCTGGTTATGTGTGCATAAATGTTAAGCATGGTTATGTAATGCATTATGCCTAATACGACTAATCATCCTGCTGATTAGTTAAAACTGGATGTGCATTACCAGAGTCTGTGGCTACTTAGCGTTTTTAATTTGGTGCAATTTTCGAAAAAAATTTTGGACGTCCAAATATTTAGATCCAGCCCCTAAACACATTTTGCCTCCAGCGCCTTGAGGGTGTAATCCGGCCCTGTGCGCACAACTAGCTCAAACTTTTTGTTGAGCCTTTCAAGGTATAGGATTTTAAGGCATAACGTTTTATGGTGTAAATCACCGAACTAAGAAGCAACAACAACAACAACGACAACATTTCATTTCCTCTAAAGAACCATAAAAGTCAAGTAAATGGCCTATTGAGGAGGAGATCACTAGGTAGGCATAGCCTATTCTTGTAGTGACCAGCTCAAGCAAGAAATAAAAGTACTATTTCGTAACAGTGAACAGAGCTTATTCTAAGCAGTACTTAAAAACTTAACAGTACGACAATCAATCGAATGATGGTGATATACCTATTTCCTTGACTCAGACAATGGACAATAGCGGATTGCAGGCAATGCAAAGGTAGACAGAATTTTTCTTCACGAACAAATAGGGATACAGTAATTCAGAAAGTAAGCAATCCTTACGCAACACAAAGATCTAGTTAAACAAGAATTAATCTATCAAACCATAACTAACTTCCCACACAATGCCCTAAGTAACAAAGGAAGTCTATCCGAAACTAACAAGAACCTTTTCTTCTGATCACGACCCTGGCATGACATAAGTGCACCATTTCATAGTAAATCATCAAGAGCTTCAACCCCCCAAGAACGTAACAGTAATAAGCAATCAAAAAGCAACTTTGAAAAAAGTTATTAAAACAACATGTAAATTTATAAAAACAACTTTTAAGCTTAGCACTAGCGTACGGGCTTCTTAACAAGCAACCATGCTAAATTAAAATGGCGGCTTTCTGATCATCACAGGCCACCACCTATAAATCGTAACACTGGCTGGCACATCTCATGCACGCCGAGCTGAAGACGAAGAGGTGGACGTCATTTTGGAGATCACCTGGTGGTCAGTGAGAGCGGACACTTTTGCGGTGACAGCGCTATCCAGCGCAAAGACTTTTAGAGCTTACGCAACTAACATCCTTGGTTTACTTCATTTTGGATTCCGTTTTGATGTGCATCTAAGTTCTCCGTAGTAGTGTGTTTTGTAAAGCTGCTGAAGTTCTCGCTTACTGAAAGGCAGCGTTTTCTTTCGTGCCGTTTAAACCTACGGCTTCCCTCCTTGTGCGTGCGCGCGCCAAACCACGCACCACCTTTGATAGCTTGAAACTTGCTCAAGGCGTTACAATATCCTGTCTTGAACAACACCTGTATAAATATTACCGTTTGGAAGACCTGAACGCCCAAGCGGAGCTTCTCGGTTAACGATTGCTCGACTGTTCGAGCCACACTCATGTTAACTGATTTAACAACAACAACGAGCAACCACACCGGAACCTGCATCAAAATGTAACCTAAATCATATGCTAACACGACGCAGATTGCCCTCGATGATTTGGATAAGCAAGCATGGTCTACCCCAAGATCGCTAACCTTAAGCCTTCCTGGCTTCGTCACCAAAAGCATCTTAGCAAAGGAACTCATAAAACAAAAAGTTTGGCGAAATTGAAATGTTCAATCCTGTGGCTGCGACTTGGGCATACGCCAGTGGTACCTCGTCACCTCAACAAGCGCTCAAGTTGGCGCGATTTTATCTTCGCCATTCTCGGTGAATGACAGAAAAATGTAACTCCTGAGGAAATATGGATTGGTCCTGGCGCAAAACGAGCCTTCTCCACACTGTACACCGGACAAAAGCGAGGCTCCAAAAGATGCCCGAAAAGTCAACAACATTGTGCACGTTTGGGATATGACAATGCCAGCTGTCCTGAAGAAAAGATTACTGGATCAAAGCACAATCACGGAGTTGCAGTTTTAGCGAACCAGGCATCGCAGCAGCACGCACCAGCGCCAGCTGAAATCTACACGCTCGAACAGATAAGGGTATCTCCTGCGAATGATCATCATCTTCCAGAGCAATAACCACTCCAACTAACACCGATAAACGATCAGAGCCCGCTCAAACAGATAGCGGCTAGCTTGCATCAATAGTCTGACTCAAGAAAACACCACATGCACGACAAATCCCTCCAAGAGACCTGCTCCTGCACCTCTTAGCCCGCAAGCCCCGTCGACCACACCACGAGTAATTATCCGCCTGAGAGTCCGGAAAGACCACAACGCAACCCATACCAAGAACCCTCGGTAATCTTGCACTTGGACTCGGACCAAAATTTGCCTCCTATTACCTCTTATCGCACACCACAGCTCTTAGACATACTTTTTCCTCCTACCCAAATTTCTCGTCCCCAGATCTCTCATCAACCAGCGACTTTCCTGCTCCGCAGGCCAATACCAACTGTCGTGAAGCGGAAGACCATTGGCGATGTGGAATTGGAGCAGAAAGTCATTTCCGACTATCGGGGCTTTGAAGTTTTCCGAAAGTAACTGTTTGTAAATATTTGCTTGTTTTTAAGTAGTGGTGATTGTGAGTTTAGTCAGTCTACGGATTGCCGCGCAGAAGAAAGGTCGAAAGACGAGTGTAAGGAGTTATCTTCTTTTGTGAACCTTGGGTTAGGTCTTGGACGTGCTCCTTGGCGGGCTTGGGGCTGAGGAACTCAGAGTTTAGTTGGGTATGGGAGGAGAGTTTCTGACGGGCAGCTCCACTGAGTACGTAGATTCACGAATTTATTGAACCTTGTCACGGGGTTTGGTGACAAATGGGTCCACACGAGTCGGAACGTTACTGGTTGCCTGGTTCTTGCTGTGCTGTAGTTGAAGTGCAGTTGATTGCGTTGAAGTGAACGGCGTGGTTGTTGCTAGCTGATATTTTGATATCTAAAAATTTTCTTGACATCTTTAGAATATGGCGACTTTTAATACGTTAGTTAAAAAGCGTGCATCTTATAGAAGCAGTGTTTTGAAAAGCGTACAGTCCTCTGAAAAGTTAGTTACTGAAGACGTTGATTGCTGACGTCGTTGGACGACGAGATTTTAGAGTTGAGTCTTGAAGTTGACGAGGAAGGTTGTGACGCGGAAGCTCAATCCACGAATGAGTTTGCAATTAGAGTTAACAGCAATTCAAGAAATTGAAAACTTTCTAAGAAAAAGCCATTAGGAGTAGTGATAGCGTTGAGCCGGATAGTGTTTCTATTGATTCGGCCAGAAATTTTAATGCAGGACGTGGCAGGGCAAAGCTACCCAAGCTTGAGTTGAGTAAGTTTTATGGTGAGCCTAGGGATTATCAGACGTGGCGCGATTCATTAGATTCGGCCATACATCTTAATGATACACTAGCAGAAGTCGACAGGTTTAACTACTTGCGCTCTTTACTTGTAGGGCCTGCCCTTAGTGATATTACCGGTCTTTCCATTACCAAAGAAAACTATGCGGTGGCTATAGAGCTAGTTGCCAACAGGTTCGGGCAAAAGCACGTTGTGATATTGTCCCATATGGACTCTTTAATGAAGATCCCAATGGTGGGAGATATGGATGACGCCAAAGGTCTACGCCAGGTGTATGACAGTGTGGAGTCAAACTTAAGAAGCCTGAAATCCTTATGTGTGGGTTCCGAAAGTTATGGGTGTTTGTTGGTGCCTGCTATTTTGAGTCGTTTGCCTGATAAGATGCGTCTGATAATCAGTCAGCAGATTAATCCCAGAAGTGGAGTGTGAGAACTTGACCGTCTTCTTGAACTAGAAGCTAGAGAAATACCTGGGCTGATGGCGGCTGGTAGTACAAAGCAGGTTCGTAGAAGCGCTCCAGTAAAAGCAAGTGCTGCGGCAATGCTTAGTGCTAGTGATGAGTTTTGTGTATTTTTCAAAAGTAAACACGCCCCAATAGCATGCAAAATTTTAACCGAACCATCGGCTAGGAAAGCACTTCTTAGAAAATTGAGCAGATGTTACGTTTGCTTAAAGCCTGGCTATGTTTCTAAGTACTGCTGATAATTAGAGCTAATAACTTAAACCCTAGCAGGTTAACTCGTTGTTTGTAGATGGGGAAACTTCTGCCCTGTTACAAGCGGCAAAGGTTAGGGTCTCTGATGCGGAAGCCATTGTCAATAGTAGGGTTGTCAGGTTAATTTTAGACACCCACGGCCAAGGATCTTATATATCAGAAGGCCTAAGTAAGAGTCTGGGAATTAAAGCAGTGGGGTCAGAATACCTAAAAATAAATACGCTAGGAAGCGAGGACGCACATCCTAAACGCTGTGAGTTAGTTCAGGTCAGGGTGCAGGGTTTGCGCAGTAAGGAAAAGGTAGTCGTCACTGCTTGTGTTGTGCCGAATATTTGTCCGAAGCCAGGAAGTCATAGCTTTGAATTGGTCCGGAGTCGGTATCCGCACGTGGATCTTCTTGACTTTGCCAATGATAGTTTAGATGACCAAGTTCACCGTCCGGAAAAGATTGAGTGCTAATGGGAGCTGATTATTATTGGATGCTTGCTTTTTAAGTAATTAAAGGTTGCAATAATGTTCCGGTTGCGATCGCGTCAAAATTAGGTTGGATCACGTCGGGATCAGTTAAGACAGGGGAGGATATGGTGAGTTGCGCTATGTTTATAAGAAGTGAAAAGGCTGGAAGGTATGAGGATGAAGGCAATCGCTTAATGGACGAAGAAGTGAGTTGGCTTTGGAGTTTAGAATCACTTGGCACCCCTAATGAGTCTGACGACAATTTGTTTGAGTTTAAGTAAACGGTTCGTTTTAAATGGTAGGAGGTATGAAGTTTCACCGCCTTGGCGAAAGGACCATGACTTACTTTGCGATAGTTTCAAGCTTAGTAAGAAACGATTGCAAACGCTAATTAGTAGTTTAAGAAAGCAACCCGAGGTACTAGAGCAATACAATGAAGTTATAGTAGGTCATTTAAAGGAGGGTATTCCTGAAGTGGTACCAGATTATGCGCCCGAAGTAGGTGGTTCTCAATGCCTCATCACGCTGTTGAGCGAAGGTGACAAGATAAGGTGACTCCTAAGTTGCGAGTTGTTTTTTATGCATTCCAGCGAGGTAGCAGCCAAAATTGGTATAGAATGCGCGTCATCTAAAGCGGCAGGATTCGAGGAAATGAATGAATTAGAAGTTGCTGGTTCTCTGCGTGTGAGCAGGTTTTCTCTTTTAAATGAACGGCGCATGATTGACTCGGCTCAGCTAATAGGATTTTGCGATGCAAGCCAGTTTGCGTACGGGGCAGTTTTATATGTTCGCACAGTTTTGTGAGGTGAAGCAGATGTGAACATTCTCATAGCCACCAACAAACTGCATCAAATTAATGTTCCATCCTTATGTTCCATCCCCAACGCCATTGCAGACCCCTTGATAGCGACATAGTGTATCTAGGCTGACGGACATGACCGCATTCGACGTTTTCGACTTTTCCGAAGGACAAGGAATACCGGCGAAACTTCCTCAAGAAGCACAAGCAGCAGTTATAACACGCCTTGAAAACTATGACGATCCGTCACAAAAGCAAATATATTGCTACCGAATTGTCACGCGAGTGTTTGAGGCGATTCGCTCGTAGTCGCTGGCAGAAAAAGGTACTAAGGGTTTGAAAAGTTCTCACACGCCCATCTAAGGCAAACCTTAGCTAACACACTCGCATTGCCACCAACGCTCATCATGCCTTTCCCGAGTACCTTTTCCTTGCGCGTGCTCCCCTTAAATGCCAATCCTCTGGCAGACCAAAACGAACGCAAGCATATATTGCAGTGCCTGCGAAATACCAAAGCCGGTGTTTTCCTGCTCCAGGAAACTTGCGCAAGTCCAACTTATTGTTGCAAGCAGAATTAAGCGATCCTTCTTTTGTTAAATTCTTAGGTATTATGTTGGATGAAAATTTAACTTAGGCCAAACTTGTCGAGAAAATTTTTTTCCAAAGAATTGGCTTGTTGGCAAGAGCCCGAAAATACCTCAGCCAAGAAGCAAGTAAAACATTTTACTTTTCGTTTGTGCATCCCTTCATATGGTTTGGAAATGTTGCATGGGCAGCTACACACGAAATAAAGTCGTCAGGAATTCACAGATTTCAAAAAAGAGCGGCATGCATTACCATGCATGCAGATAAAACCTCACACTCCAGACCATTAATGACAAAATTAAATATGCTTAATTTGAATGAAATTATTTGCTGCAAACTCTTGTTTTTATGTTCAAGCACAAGCGTGGCAAACTTCCTTCCCTCCATAAAGAAAGTTTTCACTAGGTTAACCATTCATATGACGCTAGACTATCCACGTATGGGTATAAGGAAAATGCCCCTCTTAGCCATACAAGATTCAGTATTTTGATGCTTAGGTCTTACGTCTGGAATCGTCTTAAAAGCAACCAGGCTAAGGAAAGCAAAACAATAGAAACGTTCACAAAGGAGACCAAAAGATTTCTTCTGGAGTCATCATATCCTTCATTACTATATTGAAAACCTGAAAACGCTTGCAACATTAGTTTCGTTGAAAATTCTCATTCTTTTAAGTTGTTCTCATAAGCTTGATATCTCTAATTCATTAGTCTACTCTGTAAACACTGATGATATGAAGCTCTTTAAGAAAAGTCCTCGTAGAGCATGAACTCTGCTAATGGTGCCCCATGAAAAGACCCACTGTCTTCAAGTGGATCCATGCCCGGAAGCAAGTAAACTGGACTAATAGCAACTGTCTTATTGTATGCATTACGAAGTGTATTATCCTATGTTTGTAATATTTTTGAAGGCGAATAGCTACAAAAAAACAAAACAACTATGGCATAACTGTGGTCTAACGACTAAGACGGTGCCACCACGGAGCATTCGACCCATCAACAGGTAGAGCTACCTGTGGGGTGGCCACTCTATTTCCACAAATTCGACATTAAAGACTATGGAATTTCAAGCCAATTGCTTAAGTTGCATGCCCACCATCATTTACCAACTTGTCAATATTTTCGGTCTAACGAAACCGCATAAGCGCGATGGTTTTTACTAAACAATGGCAAATAATTTATTCCGTGAAGCGTTCACCATTGTGGCAGGAGACTTTATTATGACCATCTCGAAAACCGACAGAACACCACCAGTCACGAGCGATCACCTTAAAGGGGCAAAATTTCTCTCTGAAATGATTGTAGCCTTTGGTCCCCATGAAGCTTGGGTAAGTGGACACCGAAGTACCGAAGACTTTACCTGGTCAAATTTAACTGGAATAGCCAGCCGCATCGATAGGATATACTCACCACTATCCCACGAGACTCTTTCCATGCAGAATTTTATAATGCCTAGGTCGGAACATCTCGTCCTATTTGTGTCACTACAGATATCGCAGGTACCTCAGCAGGGACCAGGCCACTGGAAGCCAAATACAAATTTGCTTAAAGATAAAGAATACGTACAAATCATGACTAAGTTCATAGACGTCTGGAGTGTTAAAAAAAAGACGCCTACCCTAACATACCCCTATGGTTGGATACAGGCAAGGCCTACATACAGACAATGGCAAAAAATACTCGAAAGAACGTGCCCGCAAGAAGAACCAACTACTTCATTATCTGTACACTCAGCTAAGACTGGAAGAAGGCAAACCCCAACTTGATCCAAACAAAATATATAGTTTTGAAATTGAAATACAAGAACTCTAGCAAAGGCGTTATATCCAAAGAAAGACTGCGATGATAGAGGAACATGAATGCCAACTGCTCTTTTCTTTAAGCTCCGTAACACCATCACAAAACTGTGTACTAATGCATCAACAGAAATAGACTGCATCCTTCAAAATATAAACTACTTCTACAAAATCCTCAACACAGCCGAATACCTAAAGGAGGAAAAGCAGACTTCCTTAAGCTCACAACCTCACTATCTAAGCCGCTCCATGGTCTTTCTAGAACAACCCTTGCCGTCCAACAAATAAAATCGTCTCTCCGTAGTATGCAAAACCCCCAGGCGTAGATGGGATCCACAAAGAGTTTTATGTAACTTTAGGCAACTGCACCACCTAGCAGACGTGTCCTACGTTCAGAGCTGGACTTCATCTCAAATTACAATGGCTAACACTATTGTCACATGCAGTATACGAAATATGACAAGCGCGCTGTAGAGCACATAAGAAAGCAAAATTTGGCGACCCAAAAGGAACATAGTGTATTGTTTTATCTAAATTTAAAAGGCTTCTTACCTACAAATACATATGGGCAGTGCAGCACAACAAGATCAACAATTTCCAAAAATGGATAGCTTTCTCGCCAAGAATCTGCACATTAGATGGGAGATCACCCTCTTACCACTTCTAGGTAGCACGATCGAATCCTGAGTTTCCTTTTGCAACCTTTCTTTCGTCTGGTGCCTTAAGATTAAGAGATACATATAATCTGCTTTTTAAATTGGATACCTATACGGGTTAAAATACAAGTTACATTGGTAGCGCAAGAGCTGTTTCGTGCCGACGTTGCTTTTTAGACCTAAGCGGTCTCTTTCAACTTCCGGCTTAGCGAAACGCTTTGCGAAACAAAGTATAAATTTGCCTTTTTTACCGTTATATTATGTCATATTTTTGCCTAAGCTGTTTCTCCTGCTTCTCGGATGTGAGCATCGGGCGAACATTTTTCAAGTCTAGGCACGATTGCATGCAGCTCAACGTTTTATAAATACAAACTTGACATAAGGTCATAGGAAGCTCAGATCTTACAAAATCGTTTTAGCTGAAGAACTGAAAAATTTTATATATTTTAAAGTTTTTCGGTGGAAGGAATCTTAAACTTTTATGTAAACAACGTAGAGACCAATACACAACACGCATGCATACACATGGACACATTACACTGTATCATTGTACTCAATTCTGGGAGATATATGAGCGGATTAATTGTTTACAAAGAAAACGGCGCCAGCTGCCGGGCAGCGGAAAAAAGACGTCTTTTTTTTTTAGGTTGCTGCTTGTGTCTCAATTGATACCGTCAATCCCACACGAGTTCTTAAAAAGGCTTATGGGATGGCTTCAAACCTACTGCAAGTGTGAAGACTCCCACTCCCTCGTGCAAGTGGTATGAATACTGTGGGTGGTTTTCTTGCGCTCAATTCTTTGCTTCCTTTTGTAGTGGAACTGGAAATTGGGAGTTCAGATAACTATCCAAATTAGTCGATCATTGTTAATTTCGGGGTCTTTAAACCCTGGTCTACGATTTTTGCGGTTGCTAGATTTAAATAAGAATTTAAGGTTGTGGCTCAATCTTCCTGTAGGTTGTTAAACGTTACACGTTATGCATTTTATGTGTATTACATACGAAAAAGGACGGTAATAATCTTGTGTTTTATTCTGACTATTCGCGTATTTCGCATATATTTTTCCTGGTAAAAAGCGTCTGTTTCGAGTTTTGTGGGTCTAATAAACTTTTAAAAAGTTGCCCTATTTTTGGGTGATACAAAATACAATCTAATAAGGCTTTGCAATCTTTGTTGAAAGGTATTTCCTTATGGATTATAATGTGTATCTGCTTTGATAACGTAACTGGAGCGTTACGTCCCTCGAAGGCTATATCTGAATATATTGTCACTTGCGTATATAGCAAACCCGATTTATTTCCAAGGCCAAGGAGGCAACATCCTCTCAGTTCTTAATCTCCTGCCAGTTTCCTTGTTTTGTTTTTATGGAAGGCATATGACTGTATTATACTGAGACTTACAAATTACAAAATAAATTCTCAGCACTAGCTATTTCAATGCTGCTAAAATATAAAGATTGCTTTGACATTAATAAGCTGATATACACAGTCAAATTTTCCTGCCAATTATTGCTCAATTCGATAAATCCTTAGCTTCTTTGCTGTCACCATTATCGTTGAATTTCTCTTATAATACTGCCTTCCCTTGGCCGTATGACAGTTACGGATAGCCACATCAAGATCCAAAAAAGCTCTGCAAGGTCTGAACCACATGAGTTCAGCTCATTTTGCAGAGGGTTGACAAAGCGACCGACAGCGTCTAGGATAGGCGTCGAGCGAAATCGAATGTTGGGTGAGCTCAGTTTTGCGCGCCTTTTTGCGCATGTGACAAATACAGCCAATGGATGCGAAGCCCGTACTGGAAGCTTTTCAGGTTCGGGACAGCTAAAGTTTGGGTACCCGTACGCGAGACACTGCCTTTAAGAGGTTATAGGTTAACATAAAAGTTTATGAAATTTGAGAGGTCTTGCGATTTTCTTAGAGCTTCTGATGAAACGCGATGCTAACTGACCTGCGCATTTCTTCTATAGTAAAGAAGACGCTTAACATGTTGTGTGAATGGCTGGTGGAGACTGCATAGACTTACATATTGGGCAACAAATACCGCTCATCTCGACCAGCTGGACGTATCTAGCATCGAACATCCTCGCAGAGGATGAGAGGTTGCACATTCGATGCTAGGAGCTCTCTTGAAAGCAGTTTGAAAAAAAGGTCTCAAACTAGAGGTCGACTGAATTTCGGTTTCGGTTTCGGTTACGGCGCTGAAACCGTGATTTTTGCGATGTTTCGGTTACGGCCGTAAGTCAATTTACAGTTTCGGTATTAATTTGGTTACGGCCGTAACTATCAATGCAGTTACAGTGCTGCCGAAACCTCTGTACCGATGCAACTCCAGCATGCAAATTACTTAATATTGCCGCCAGTTGACTGGTCCGACACGCGATGGCGCAGACGTACTCTTCA
>QQSS02186333.1:0-13647 GCA_003687565.2 Craspedacusta sowerbii | reverse complement strand
ATACATACATACATACATACATACATACATACATACATACATACATACATACATACATACATACATACATACACACCGCAGAGCGCAAATGATTGATATAACTCCAGTCCGGCTTTCACAAGTACTCAAAAATATACTACATAACATCCAAATATGTAGCGAAAGTAAATAGCTAATCACAGCGTATATAATACCGAAGAGCCTCCAGCTGATGCTACAAAACCAGTTAGAGCCAATCCAGCAAATCCGTTGATTGAAGTAAGAAGTTGAGCACAATCTTGCTCAGCCGGGATTTCCTCTACAAGAACAACATTTATCGTTGCCATACTTCGCTACCTTTATATTGAACAATTGCAATTTTTAGAATCCCAAAAAGGTGACTTACAAAATTTTTTTTTAACATAACCAACAATAGAATTAACAACATAATCAACAAACAACGAACAAACAGCCGGGCACAAAGTAACGGTCGGAACTATGGCATAGTTTTCAAAGTCAGTCAAAGCCTTACTTAAATCAAGGCAAACGACATGTTAGTGACTCCATACCTAAATCCAAAGGGACAACAATCAGAGCTCTGTCGATAAACACAGTATTTGTTAAGTGTTGGGCAACTCCACAGCAGGTCGAGTTTTCATACTTAATGTAACATAACTTTACAGCCACAGGGATGCTTTCACTAGTAAGAAAATTTTGATATGTTCCAAGAGAAATCCGCAAAAAAATTATCTTCACATACACAGATGCATACACATACAGACAAATACATACATTACATTACCTACATACCTAAATACATACATACATACATACATACATACATACATACATACATACATACAGACAGACAGACAGACAGACAGACAGATAGACACACATATATACATACATACTACATAATACATGTAAAGTATACAACACAAATGCAAAACATTGTCTGCGAAACACGGACATAAGCAGGCAACTGTTTAGAAACAACAAGATCTCAAAAGAAAGAAAAACTTTCACTAACTCAGTAGGATACATTCTGATATCAGTCACAGTGCCCAGAAAACCAAACAGTGTTGCCATTTGCTGCAGTGAAGCCTGGGGACAGACATTTGTTATTTGCACTACTTTGCCTTTGAACTCTTTACTTTGATGAACAACACCATTAGTGTCAGCGGTCAGTGGCACAGTAAACACGTTTTGCAAACTCTCATCCACAGCCATGTTTGGAGAGCCGGCTTCAGCAACTCCTTTGCCATCAACATCCATACTTATCTTTGCCAAAGCTTATCACGGCACTGAAATGTACAATGTACAATACAAACACCATATCCATAGACTTAAAGCATAAGACAATGAAGTCTTAGATCTGGTGCTATTTATAAATAAACTTATTGCTGAACATAACGCCACCTATATTATAGAAACCTCCAGACAATTCAACGCCAGAATCCAAAACCATTTAGAAAAAGATAGGTGTCCCATGTGTGGAAGCACCTCAAGGATAGTAACTGTAAACACCCATGTTCAGCCAATTGCTCTTCTGCTTTAGATCATGCTGCCACAGACTTCCAAAGAAAACTAAAAAAAGCGATGCAAAATCCCAAGGCGTAGGGCTGATTCTCAGTTCACAAATTCATCACTTGTCCCGTAGTCTTTCAGTATAGCTAATAATTTCGTTTGTCCTTGTTATCCTTGACGTGGTTCTGTGTACAACAGGTGTTTCCTCAGGTGTTTAATAGGTGCCTTACTGATTTCTTATGCATGTCTTCACGTCTCGAAAGTTCAAGGTTTCAGTTTTGACATTTTTTAGCAACCACGGATACTAATTTATAATTGGAGTGTCCATGCGTCCTGTACTTATACAGGTTTCTTAATAATTGAGCAGTACTCAGCTCTTTTGCAGCAATTACAAAGTTATCCTTTTTGCTCCATCCTGCGCACCATCAGTTCTAACACAATTGGTGTTCCTGGCCATACCTTGCTGCTCTCTGCTTTCTGAGGTTTGGTTCGCTTGGTTTATATTAGTTCAGGGGCTGTCAACATATAGGTGTCATGTAGATTTGAGCATATTTCACGTCTTTTTTCTCCAGAACTACTTAAGCTGACTTGTCACCATGCTAGCTCACACTATGTAACACGTTTTATACGTTTAACAAAATAGAAGCCACGCCCGGAGTTTACTTGCCAAAAGCATTGACCTTATGACCATAAGTTGATTATTAATGCGAACATTACCATTTCACTAAATCGTCACAGATATATCGAAATAAAATACTGAGCAAAATAAGTTGTGACCACACAGACAGCAAATGCCCGGCAACATTTTTTTTCTAACACACTAACGAACTCTGAATGCTGGCTCCTCATTGTCCTTAAGAAGCATTTCATAAATTGCGTATAAACGAGAGAGACATCGCGCTACCGGATCCATCCATATTCGCGCGTGCTCAGGCGACATTCTAAAGCGCAGCACATGATGTCGCCTACCACATGGCGGCGGAATGAGTAGCGCTTGAGGCTAAACTTGGCACAAGTGTCTCTGACGTCAGTATGGACCGTATGAAGAAGGCATATTTCGTAATTTGCTGACGTCCTACCAACATCTACAATGTAGCTTGAAGTCCATCTGGTCGAAGTCAGCTGTGGTAATCAAGGCCTTCAGAACACAATAGATCCTGGAGATGAAGATTGAATATAGCTCGAAATACGAAAAAAAATAGAACTGTCCTGATCTGTTATAGTGCATTTTGTAGGCACTAAGTTTTTCAGTCATTACACACCCAAAGAACTAAGCTTTCGTTATATCGTGTGACGACTTAGTTTAATGTTGTAAAACAGCGTGATATGCGGCATGCGTCTCCTTTTCATTCTTCGATTTTGTTACTCAAATACTGCTTTCACACTGCTTGGACAAAGCTTTTTGTCTTTGAGATATGTCAAAGCCATAGCTTTCTTCTTTCTAATACGCGTCTAAACAGATTTCTTTTTTATCGAGACCAAAATCAGGTAAGTTTATCATCTGATCTCTTCAAAAGATTCCTTCAATATTCAACCATACTATTCTTTGGTGTTTCCTATTCTGTCTCTACTGCATTTTCTTAATTTCAAAATTTAAGATCCTTACAATCCAACACTGGAACGCATAGACTTGAGTGATTGCAGCCTATTATCTTTGTGTAGCTTTCCAAAGAGTTCAACATGTCTGCTGACTGAGTTATTGGACACTGCCATACTACTCTTGATCCCGTCAGTGCAATATTGAAATTCTTTCCATGAGCACATTTTCGATGAACTCCCATACACCGTCATGCTGACTGCACTAAATGATTTGTTGTTTTAATGTCTGAATACCTAATCACTCACGTATTTCAGTCCTTTTACTTATTTAAGAAATTCACTATTTCCTCAATTCCCCCAACGCCAGAAGCATTTCGCCATAAGTGGGAATCTTTAGTGACATGCATGGGAACCGAATTCGGGTCGCCGGAGTGGAAAGCAGAGCACTAACTACCAAAATAGCATTTATGGAGAAAACGATATTGTTGATGTTGTTGCTGCTGCTGTTGTTGTTGTTGTCCGTTCCACTTCCTGCCCACACTCACCCAGCCGTCTACATTAGCGATTATAACAGCAACAACCAGACTGGGGTTTTAACAGAAGCAGAAGAAAGCAAGCAGCCATAGGAATACGCTTTGGAATTTGATGCTTCGCACCTCTCAAGAAATAAAGATAGTAACGCTGAAAATAAAACGCAAAAACATATTCGGTGTCGTCATGTCTAATGGATCTACTGAAAGGCACAACACGTCTCCAAGGGTCAAGTATTCTGCTGATCCAAGACACCGGCAAGTCATAGCAAAGTTCAGGTCCTACTTTTAAAGTTCGGGTCCTGGTTATAGAGCTTGCAACACGGATCCTCGCAAGTACCTTTTAGAGAAGAAACTCCCACATTGGAGGTCAAAAGCCGATTAAGGATTGGGCGTTGGCAAACGTATAGAACCGTACTTGAAGGTCAGAAGCGGCTTTCTCTACTAAATTTCGCATAAATAGTGCTTACCTTTGACGACAGAATCCCAGAAAAAGGATACCTTAATTACTCAAACTAACAATTTTTGTTTGCAAATAATCGAAAGGGGCATGTGGCGACGTCATTTCTTACACAACGAGCTGTAAGCGCCAAAATTTCTCCGCGTAACTTGCGTAACTTATGATCTCTCAAATGGCAGCACGTGGTTGCATAGAGGTCGGCAATATGACCTATCACTTAGAAGTTTGTTTATTTAAGGATATTTCCAACTTTATCACGGACATTAAAAAGGACAATACCAGGCCTATTAATGCTTAGCCTTGAAAAAAGCTAGTCGGGAACCAAATGTAGCTACAATTTTTTTTGTCACTGCAAATGTGATATTTTGAATGATAGATTAGACTTTTCAAATAAGAAATATACAACTAATACAACAAATTGAAAACCATACCAAAAGGAAACAGATCACCTAGAAATAAAGGGACTTCGTTTCACGTTTCAAAAATAAGATAGACGTGCTACGAACACCGCAATGTTGTGAAATATTTACCATATACAAATATATATGAAAAACCCTGGAATAGCTATGTCTAACTATGCTAAAAATAAGTCCGGAAAGTGCGTCCCTCAACCAAGGTCAATCACGTAGGTTGCAATACACGATTTCCAATGTGTATTCACAATGAGCATCCCCCGAACTCTTTCAGCGACTAATTTTCCAATGTTAGAAAATAACTTGCCTCCCCTCATAAATTCAAGGCATCCCTCAAAAAGTCAAAGTTACTTCTAGAGAACACTCTATACCTTCCTTGTAGCAACAGTTTCACATAAATTCAATAAAACTTTCTTACTGACGGAAACTTCTCTGACATGCTAAGCTGTTTGCAACACGTATCATCCCCTTCTAAACAAGGATGACTGAGGAGAACCAAGCATGCATTAGCCATACATTTCGTAAACATTTCAGCGACGCACTAGCAACTTACGGATGTTCCATTAATAAATTTTGGATTCACTACTAATTTGAATGTTCATTTACTAAGTCGTCAATCAACGCAAGTACGGTATCGAATGAACAGATGAACTAAATTTAGAAGCTACCAGATATTAACGGGCTAACTCAAAGCAGCATCGAAAAAATCTAGTAGGCACTAAAAAGCCTCATTGCGCAGACTTTGACCAATAACTCTTCGTCATCCTTGGTATACGAAACTACGTCTTAAATCTTTGTTACATGAACGGCGAAAGTATTTGAACATAACACTTACTAAATAACCCAAACTTTTCTTAACATTTCTTTCTAGCTTCACAATACATAGACGTGAAAAACTGATTACCCTTGTAACAAGATAACATGCTCATAATAAGGATTGATGACATGTATGGAGCTCCCACAGTAAACAAAATGTGACGGATAGCGCTGAGAGTAGGACTACCCTACCATCCGCAGCGATCACGCCCCTGGCCTTATTCGTACAAAATCCGGTCTAACTCCTCCCAATCAATACTTTCTTCCTTCTGCGAGAGACCGCTCCCCTTGACGACTGATGGCGCATCTTCGTTGAGCAAAGCCAACTCCGCCTCATCCTGCCATAAGAAAGAAAAATTACCTGCAACAGAAACGTCCTCGCAAGAAAATCTTCAAAAACAGAATTAAGAAGAGGTAATCCCAAAAAACGGTCCTTCACGCTCGCGCAACGACAAGCCCGTTAATAAACAGAAACTATCAAAACTCCATTCAAACCAGGTCAAAATCATAACTCCGATCAGTTAAAGCAGAGCTCATATATGCAACAATATTAACAACAACAACCACACTTTTAAAAAGTCAGAAGAAAAAACAGCTAATGAGCCGATTCAAATGAAAATAAAGAAAAAGCTTCACAGCACTTTCTCCTAAACATTGTATGATACGACCCCACGAGTTATATCACGGCAAGAGGACTACAGAAAATAAATTGCGAACTATCAACAAATCGCGGTACTCCGTTATACGACCTCTTCGCATCAGCAATAATAAACCAGGAAACGATTCCCCGGATTCCTGGGCACACGGACAAATGCCTTAAACAAAACCAGTAAAACTAGGTTCGCCGCTTTATTGACGAGCTTGAGCTAGGTGTCGACGACACCGGAAAAGTTTCATACACACAAGCAGCACGGATGAAAAGCAGCAGACGCGACGAAAGAAAATGTCCGTACCAGCAACCTGGCTGTCTCCGACGTTCTTTGTGACAGGTCCCCATCTACTACTCCATATCTTTGCAATATTTCTTCAACATCACCACACGCAACATTATCGACATCCACAGAAGTAGAAATATCATCGATGAGTTGGTCCCGGTGGTCGGAATGAATTGCCGTTCGAGGCACAAAAGGTTTTTTCTCGAGCGGATTGGTAGCAGCCTTCGCAAATTTACTTGCCTGCAAACTCTCCGACAGCCAACTCCGACTGCTGTCTCTAGGAACAGGTAACGGGCGGCGACCGGACATCATCGGGGAAGCCGGCAAACGCTTGTAAAACATCCTGCAAATAAAAATGATCATGTAGCTAATCGCACTTAAAACTCGTTTCTGAGAAAGAGTCACTTCCGCATCAACTCTACTTCTATAATGCAAAGCACATGCTTACTCCCCCGAAAGCAGAAGAATGAGATCACCCTCAACGCAATGCAACACTATTTCGACAATCCTACTCACCTTGGCTTCGATTGACTAGTAGGACTTTGGACAGCAGACTCGACACGTGACACGCCATCTCGAGGGCTTTCATCGCTATGATCCGGCTGGCTACGCCTCCACAATCGCTCCAGCTTTTCCATGTGCCGACTATAGGTGAGCTGCGTTACAAACTCATTCGCATCTACAAAGCTTTTGCTGAGACGTGTAGCTGACTGACGCGAATCGTCCCTGTTTGATAGCAGCTCCTCACCAGAGACGGCCTCACGCAAAGCCGCGTCGTGCTGATTAGAAAGCCACAGGCTAGCGAGACTGCCGCTGAACTGAAAAGGCATTGCGCGGGAACGCACAGTCACGGCGCTTGATTGTACGGCACTCAATTTAGAAGCAGCCGTTGAAGGTCGAGGTCCCTGTCCTGATTTCGATACTGACTTGCCTCTTTTTTCATTCCGGCTGCGAGCCATATGCCTCTTTACGGATGATACTAGAGCTGACTTACGAATTTTGCTGGCTCGGTTCTCCCGGACTGGACTAACGCCTCCGCCATAGCGATGGTTCACCACTCGCTTCGGGCTGGTGAGCTTTGACTCCGTGGCAATTTTTTGGGACTGGGAAGAGGAAAGAACCTCAAGAACAAGACGCTCTGCTGCACTCGTTCGCTGAAGGGCATGCTCAACACGCCGGGCCCTGAAAAGCAAAGTTAAAACTCGTTCGCACAGCACCAAAACCAAAATTCATTCTTCGTTCATGCAACGCTTATAGAAAAACGGCTTACTTTCAAGAGCTTCACCAATTACTTTAACGACAACCATCAAAACATTTGGAATGCGCCGAATACTTAACGCATCGCAGTAAACACCAGCATAATTCAACGCACTCTTTCCTTTGCTGCAGTTCCGATAAAGTTGAGTCGATAGCAACTTTAGAACTTCTTTCCTAACATAAACAAATGCGGTTCAGTACAACTCAGTAGCAATACATTAAAAACAAGTAGAACATCATCATCAACAACAACAACAACAACAAAAACAACAATAAGTTAATAGTAAAACATTTCGAACACCAAGGACAAGACTTGTAAACTCGGACACGAATCCGCAGGATGAGCTAGAGAGCCAAGGTAAATCAGGTAGGCGGCAAGCCAAGATCACCCGCGAATTCATGGATCTAATTCACCAGGAAAATCAAAATCGAAACGTCCAGAGCTTAGTGTGACGGGAAGCATTTAGAGGCAGACGATAAACTTACGCCGAAACAGCGGATATATAAGACAGGAAATTTTCTGTGACGTGCAAAACTTGAACGCACGGTCAGCCACTAGATCAGACTCCTATATTGATCATTTAATACGCAAAAATCTGGGAAAAGATGTCAGTAATCAAGAGACACGCAAGAAATCACGGAAGACCTATTTGGACGCTAATGCATTACCCATATAACGAAATTTTTAATTAGCTCAACAATTTGCCACAGGGGCGAAACTCGACAAGGTACAATAGAAGAATTCTGCGAAAAGCCGATAAGTTGAAATCCCAATTCTAATTTCGCATAGCCAAATGTGCATGACATACCAGTTAACAACAATAATAACAATAATAATTTAACTGTATAATAAAAATAAAGATCAAAGGTTAATCATATTGCAAAGCTCCTTACATGTGGGTGGAGGTACGTCAACTTGGAAGTTGGGCTGACGTAATCGAGGGGATTACGAAAGCTTTTGTTATCTTAGTACGTCGCACTTTCTATACAATTTTGATTGTTTAGCAATTAGCGTCCCTATCCTTACAATTCTTTAATTCCTTTTTGAGGTTTGCTTTGGGGAGGGACGGGGAGGAAGGGGAGCCTAACGAGTTCTCACCTGCGCAACGAATGGCTTGAATTCACTCGCTTTCTTCTTCTCCGCCTCTTGCAAGAAGACCTCCTGTCGCTCGGCATGCTTGCGTTTCATCCAAGCAAGCAACTTGCCTCGCTTCTGCTGCATGCGAACATTTTTAGCGCTTGAAACAAGGAAACATACGATTTCGAAAGCAGTGACGAAGTCACACCTTTACATCTTGCCTATTGACAACAGCAGTATCGGAGGTACGCCTTTATCTCTTGCTTATCGACATCGCAGTAATGGAGTTTTTTCTTTACATCTCGGCTATGCGTGCCGTTAATTTTCTCATTGTGTAATTTTCATTAATCGACAGCACCTACTTTCAAACAGCATGTACCCCGATATCGCAGCTACAGAACGTAATCGATTCGAACATAACTTTTTACGCGCCAAATGGTGTTTACTACCTTTAACTGTTAGCAAATCGGAGGTAACGAAATGAATGATAAGGAAACTTACGGCTCGAGCTTCTTCACCACTGCTGATCGGACATCTGCAGGGGATTTAATTGAAGACGCGGCAACTGGCGACACTGAAACAAAAGCTACTAAATAACACCAAGCCAAAGGACTTACAGAGAATAAGAAATAAGACCGTTGGATTCGTGGCTGCGATTTGCATCACGCTTATTTCCTACCGGTGGGGAAAAGGCTAAACATTGAGCCTCGGGCAAAGGAATGAAAGTCAATACTTGGCAACTAAAATACAGATCACAGGTCACACATAACTATACTACACACATTATCAGGACTTGCCATAAGTTAGAAGAAAAACAGAATCTGCGAGATGCATCAGAGGGGCTGAAGCATCAACCAAGTGCCCTCTTGGGGGTACACTTTCATGTGCATCTCTCCGCTGATACGAAGTTCGAGGCAAGGCACTTCGCACAGGAGTAAGAGACCTACCGTTCCATTTGAATTCAACTTCCGATGCGAGCTGGGAAGTGGACGAATCCTTCAGGCCATCGCCAAGAGAAAGCATGTTTGGGGAACTAGTTAGACCAATGACTCGTTTGTCTGAATTCGGCTCCTGCAAATGCGAACCCTCGAGCTCAGCTCCCTCATCCAGAGAGGATGCTTCCTCTTCTTGAACAGCATTCGACATACTGCCAGAAGCAACCAAAACATCCACATCGCTGTTCGACTTCTTATCTTCATCCTCCTGTTCGCGAACGGCAGTTTTGTCTGAGCGACCAAGATCAGCAGAAAGTTGGGACAGTGAGCGAGCTCTGGCACGCACTTCAAAAGCTTTATCCAAGATCAGTTCCACCGCCTGTCGGTCAAAATGCGAAATATCTTCTTTCGAGGTCGTAGCAGGAAACACTGAATCTGGATGAACGCTTTCTTCAATCAGTTGAATATGCCGAAACAACTGCATGAGAAAACAGCGGGAGGACTTGCAAACTGTTTCTCGACCGCAAAACAAATACACAACAACAGTGACAGCAAAACAAGCTCAGACCATACCATAAATAGCAACCACAAACTTACAAGTTTAGATCCGGTTAGTTCACGTTCCAGCCTCTGTTGAACTTCTTCTAAAGCTTTCAACTGGAGGGAAAAGCCACGAACGTCTTCATCGAGTTTGCCAGCAGCGCTGTCGTGCATCACACTATATAACGTGCCAGACAAACGGGTCAGGTATCACCGATAGCAAATACATGCGTTCACAACCGCATTTAGATTCAGACCAGCAGAACCCTAGTAAGTAAAGAGTGTTAGCAATCCCCACACGAAACCACTTTCACGGTATCTAATCCTCACTCTTTCCTCCTCCTCCTCCTCCTCCTCCTCCTCCTCCTCCTCTTCCTCCTCCTCCTTCTCCTCCACTCTCTCTCTCTCTCTCTCCCGCTTTCCACGCTCATGATCACTTATCCAAAAGGGTCCCTTAACGGTTGAAAATATATTAATTTCAAAACCTTAACAAAACTAAAGTAATGATGGCAAAGAAGATTTTCCCGAAGAGAAAAAATAAAGAAATAAATGAAAACAGCTCACGGAAACTTTGCAGGCAGATCACGCTTTCCTGCTTCAATTCTAGGGAACGGGGCATCAAACGAAAGAGTCCGCGGGATCGCAGTCTTCGAGAGCGAAGAGTTAAGAGGACCTCCTAACGAGGGTCGCTGCGTCAAAACAGCGTCCGCAGCCGCAGCCGCAGCCGCTCCAAAGTCGACATTCACCGAAGGAGGATCAACTTCAACTTTGGTCAATTTAGCAGGTCTATCAGACCATGAGAGACCTGCTTCCACAGTAGGTGAAATCTGCACATTCTGCACATCGACGACATTTAGAAACTGACTCCCAACGGAATTAGGCCTGTCGGTGGAAGCTGCTGACAACCCCAAATGCAGAAGAATATCAGCAGGCACAGACACGGGATGGGACTAAACAACAGAAGCAACAACAATAAAAAGGAAAGGCTGTTACATACAAGAACATAAACAGACCGAAAGACAGAGCGAGAAAGCAACAGAGCAGTGACACAAATCGATTAAGTCTACTACCGACGCTGCATCACATCCCCTCGGATAATTTGAGTAGTTAGTTGCAAATGAATTGTAGTATTTTAGTTTACAGGGTTAGAAAGTGACCATGATTCCAAGACCAATATATACTTTTGCATGCATCAACGACGTCCTTAAAAAACAGCAACACATGTTTTATTATTGGCATACCATTGGAACAACATCTGACTTAATTTGGCTATCACGAACAGAGCATTTAATATCCTGAGTGACCAGATAAAGTTCACCATGCTTTCTCAGAACCGGGGCTGAATCTATATCCTCAGCAACACTATTTTCGTTTCCTTGCTCACTGATATCCTTTTTCATCGTTGGGCTATCACAATGTCCATGATTTTGAATATCCAAAGTGTCTTTTGATGCATGTTCAGTACCTGAACAGAGCATGCCAATTTTCTCATTTCCACCTTTTGACATTACAGAAGACATAACCTGTCTCCGAACTTCATCATGAAATATTTTATCATGATCATGCTTATGGATTTCATCATCTGCAAAGAAGGTAGGAACCCTTGGAATGGTAATCATGTCTTGGATGTCTGTCTGGATTTCCTTTGTGAGGACATTACTTACTCCACTTTTATTAGCTTCAGTCTGAGTAGATGCACTGACATTGCGGGCTGCCTTTAACAAGGTCTGCCAGCTAAACTCATCCTTAAGTGGATTACCAAGCCTCATGAACGTTTCCTTTTGTGCCGATGGGTAACTTGGGAGGGAAGACTGAGAAGCTGCTTTCTTAGAAGTTTTTCCAGTTCTTGCAGAATCCTTGTTTTCTGATTCAAACAAAATGTTTTTACGAGCTCCTCCTTCAACTTGGCGATCAAGTAATGGCTCAGGAGCATGACCAACGACTTCACCATTCTTATAGTAAGCTCTTTTAAAGCTTTGATTTATCAGTTTATCATCTGAGTCACTTTCACTGCTATCAGAAGTTATTGGGATGTTGTCAATTACATCAAGCAAGTTTAATTTGCGCCCGTGTCGCCCTCTCTTTCTTCTTTTCAGCAACGAATACAAAGCCAAATACATGGAATCTTCGTTTTCTCTTTGCTCTTTCTGATGCTTGTGTTGGTTTGCTCCTAAAAAGGCTGACTCCATTGCTCCTACATCTTCAACTGATGAAATAAGATTGGATGATGTAAGCTCCTGATGTCCCAATGATTGCCTGTTTTCTTTTCCAATATGTTGTATGACAGCTCTAAATAAGCAAGAAAATGTTTAAAAAAAAGGGATCATACTCAGATAGAAGTCATAAAACAAGAACAATTCAGCTTTTATTTAGAGTTCAATGTCCGCATCAAAAGGCTTATTAACAGAAGCTTTCTGAACCTCTTAAGCAGTACCAAATAACACAAGCAAATACAATGCATAATCAAATTGCCGCATCAAAAAGTCTTTTAATGCAAGCATTAAATATAACAAAACAAATAAAGCTGAAACACATATTGATACCAAACATGACTGAGAGACAAACAAAATATGCAAATTGCATGACTTGGCATTAAGTATGCAATATTCTCTAAACCAAGTGCTTTCTTATTACAAAATCAAAAGGCTCATCATAGTCCAAACGATCCCGCCATGAATCCTCCCAATAATTACTTTTGTCTGCTCATACATGCGTCTTTTTTCTACAATTCAAACTGTCCTGCAACAAGACCCTATCAACACATCAGTCAGAAAACATGCATAATTAACTTAAACCTACCCTGTTTGTTGTTTTTCATTAGAGATAACCAACAAGGGCTTATGTACTTGAATTTTAGAGACAGATTTCAGATTTAATCCATCTGATACAGCAACATATGGCTCAACTGATGGCAGATGATCACTTTTTAAAGACTGCGATGGCAATTTAAACAAAGGCTTTACTTTTCTTGAATCTGGGTCAAGAACCGGCAGATGCAATAGCTTTGGTGTAGTATTTGGCTTACAAGCTCTGCCTGTCATCACTGCATCCATTCCCTGGTTCCTATTAAATGCAATGTTCACAAGCCGCAAGTCCAGTAGCTTTGGTTGGGCTGCAAACACCTGTGCAGTTTCAACAAGTTTCGCTTCATGTTTCACCTGCTCAAAGACAGGAAGCTTGAATAGCTTTTGGTCATGCAACTTATGACACACAACATCAATTGTGAGCAATTTCGGTGGCTGCGATTTTGCAATTGTACCTTCCAGCTGAGAGGAATTAAACTGAAAGGTTGATGGTTTCTGTTGCACAACACCAGATATCAATGCTGTTTTGTTCTCCATGTCCACTGCATTACATTAAAATATTAAGAGTGTGAGCTATATCTGCAACAGCATTCACACAAACTTGGAGCACATTCTGAAAACTGGCAAAAAAAAAATAAATCATTAAATTAACCCATAAAAGTTGCAATTACACTTAAATCTGAAATCACACTGTAGACACTCAACAACTTATTACACATCCTAACCATACATCCACCAGTAACTTTCATGCTACCTACTAAGAATTAAATATGATACGGATAAATATATATATATATATATATATATATATATATATATATATATATATAT
>QQSS02186322.1:0-13648 GCA_003687565.2 Craspedacusta sowerbii | reverse complement strand
TATATATACATATATATGTATAAATTATAAATATATATATTTATTTATTTATTAATATATATTTTTTACATATATATGCATGTAATACAACAATACATCATGTGCTCATACTTCACATAATCTTCCATAATTGCAGCTTTCAAGATACATTTTATTCAACAAACTTAAATAAAATACAATATAAATAAAAATAAAATATAGATAGGATGACAAACAATATTTACATATACTAACTTATATCATACCTTTGCCCAATGTTTGATCATGGGCAAGTCTGTAGAGACACCGAACACATGAACACTGAACAAAATATTACTAAGACGTTTTGTAGAAAATCACACTTAAATAGCAAGAAGTCTGTCATAAATTGAAAAGTCTGCTTTATATACAATTTTTATTCTTTATATTAATTACAAATTTCAAAGTGTCCATATAATCAGAAAAACATCACATGCTACAACATCACTGAAGACCCAATTCGTTTAAAGTTTATTACTGTTTCAACTTCTAAAGACATGCTAACTTTTTTTAAAGCAAAGACAAGAATAAAAAACGCGACTTTGTTCATGATATACTTTTGGATGCTTCATGCATCATGTTCACTATCAAACTTCGCAAAAATTAACAAATACTCTGGTTTTATACAAGCAACAAATTCAAAACATCTCCAGAGGATTTACGTGGGGAAAACCAAAAGACACTTGGGCAAACGATTCGATGAGCACAGGGATCTTAAAAAACCAACAGCCGTTACTAAGCACTTAATTGAATGCAACCACAATTGTCACTTTGAAAAAGTCGAAGTGCTATCCCGTGCAAGGTGAGATTTAGAACTTTTGATTAAGGAAAGCTTGACGATCAAGCAGTTAAAACCGGGCCTTAACAAAGATGTAACATCCTATCCTCTGGAGATGTTTTGAATTTGTTGCTTATATAAAACTGGAGTTTTTGTTAATTTTTGCGAAGTTTGATAGTGAACATGATGCATGAAGCATCGAAACGTATATCATCAACAAAGTCGCGTTTTTTATTCTTGTCTTTGCTTTAAAAATATTGTGGCCCACTAAGTGTTCGTTTATACATGCTAACTTCATAGTTTGACAGTCTCAAGCAACCACCCTTAAGCTTAGGAGAAATGGTACCAAATTACCCAGGCAGTACTTTTACTCATGGACTGATGATTGCAGTAAGCGACATGATAATAAGTCAAGAAACTATGACACCATGTTAATGAAAGATGTACCAGTCAGTCACACTCAAACTAGATTTATTGCATCATTCATAGTGTCTTGTCTCATGAAAGTTTCAAGTTCTAGGAACCGATTTCAAAGAGAATTTCAGTTATGGGACCAGCCTCCCTAACTAACTCTTTTTAATTAAGAGGTTCATTTCTTACTTTGGGTAGCTAAGAGCATGCAACAAGCTAACAACATCAGATTTATTGATTAACTATCAAATTCTTAAACCTTTCTTGCATAATGACTAATTTTGCTCATGCAATACATCACTCTAATCAATATACAAGCCACTAAGATCTACATACTATTCCATGGCTTTGCAAGACATCTATATCTTGGAAGAACAAATCGTCATCACCATCCTCTTGGGCAAGAACCTCGTCTGCTTCAGCATCCACAACTTGATCAAGGTGCTTCATGCTACAAAATTGTCAAATTAACACAGCAAAAAAAAAAAAACCAGAATAGATCCGACCAAATACAATACTTTCACCCATTTCTTGGAGAAACATAGTTATCAAAGTAAACTCTTCAAAACTGAATGTTTTGAAAAATTTTAATAGATGCCTTGTTCAATTAAAAGCCCGCTAGTACACATAAAGAATCAAGCAATGCATCTATCAACATATCTATTTATCCATCCATCCATCCATCCATCCATCCATCTATACATATACCTAACCAACTATCTTAAAAATTTCATAAAATAGATTTCTTCTAGATAGTTTTGCAGTCTGAAAATTCATTTTTCAAATAAACCCACACGGATTAGTCACGGAATCATCAAACCATCTTCAAGGAGGAATTCGATAGCACTCAGAATATAGCCATAAAGTTTACGGTAAACAGAAAAATGAAGTATGATATAGCCATTAATATAGCCATGAAATATAGCGATAAATGCAAAAATAAATCATACATAAAAGCATAAGTTTCCACCCCATTTTGAAGCAATATTCAAACTGTAAAAAATAATCCTTATTAAGGCGAGACATCGGTTCCCTTCGCGACGAAAAAACTATTTCGCGCCAGCTAAAAAGCGCATGCGTAGATGCGAGTTTGTAGGCAGGCAGTTTTCCGCTTAAGTTACTTATTCAATGGTAGAGCAGATTTATACCAACTGCAATAAAGCGCAGTACTAGCATTGATTATTATGAAGGTACTAGTCAGTACAAATAAACTGACCATTGGCTAGCACTCAACCATGTGTAGGACAATCTCTTTGCATCTACGGCGACATCCAAGGTCGCTGGAGGGTTGTGTCTTTTAACTTCACTATCGCGAAACATACAATAGAATTTCGCATGAGCCTTCAGCACTGTAAAGAAGGGTGGTACGCTGAGTGATAAAATCACTTCGTTCTAGGAATAAGTAAAATCCTCGATACCGTCCAATAAAATAAGGCAATTGCCCCCCCCCCCTCTCTCTATCCGCTAAGTTATGTGGATGTTGATGTACATCTCCGTCTCGCCTCGAAACTTCTCGAAACTCAAAAAGTTTCGAGACGCAGACCCTTAGAGTCCAACAGAAGGATCGGATCTCAAATGAGAACATGTCCATTAGATCAATTGGGATTGACGTGAAGGCAGATTTTAATTTAAGTCGACTTCAATAGTGCAATAGATTAGAGTCGAGTCAAGGTAACGCATAAGGTCATTCTAAGAGTTAAGTTTTTGTTGAGCGGGGTCAGTTGGCAAGCAAATGCAGAAGAATTGCATGCGCGTTTCGTGACTATCCTTGCTCCTTATGATGAAAAAAATATGATAAATTTTGCAGTAGTATACAAAATCCACAAATGAAAGTGCTCCTACAAGCAAACTGGTAAAATTAAAGCAGAATGATTATTGGACGAATTTCCCTACAGACTTAGCGACTGAAATGGAAATAAGATCATCAAAATTGCTCCATAAAATACAAGCATTCAATTTTCGAGAATAAGTTTAAATTTCTGCAAATCCATCAAATGTGGCCATATTCAGTGCATTTTAAAAAAATTTTAGTCGCTACCTATCATGTTACAAGTTGCTTGTGCACCCCAGAATTCTGATAGCTTGTTGTACACTTTTCCAGGGTAATTCTTGTCATGAACGATGCTGCAAAGTCCACATAAAACATGCCTTGCATGGGGCCACTGGTTATACATGTTTAGGTTTTCTAAGGCATACTTTTGCTTCCATGCAAAATATGAATTATATAATGTGTTATTGCTCGCTACTAATTGTATATACTCTGCTAACTCTTTATAGGAACTGAAGTCTTGAACATCAATAAACGAGTTAGGGATTGCAACAGATGGATTGGAATAATCTGCTCCACCAAGCACGATTGGGATGAGATCGTGTTCAAACGCATTTGTCCAGAACTTTTCTGTGATGTAGTCCTGGCAAAAACTATTCTCAAACGATAGATAAAATTTATGTCGGCGAAGTTCCTCTCGACAAGCTCTGCTCTCGCATTGTAGTTTGTTTGCAAACTTGTGAGAGCAACGGCCACCGGTGTTGACTTGAATGCCGTACTTCCCCAGCATTTCTACAGCCCTGTCTCTGAATCCAACACAATGGCTGGCCATCCAAGCTACCATTTTAGACTTGGACTGTGCATAATTAATGCTAGGATCTGGGCGAGGTTCATTTGGTTCAAGCATTCGAAATTTTCTGTAAGGACAAAACACATCGCTGTCCAGTCGATAGGTTAGCGTTAAGTTAAACAGACCATCTAACGGTGCTGGGTTGGGTGTATTAAATGGGCTTTCTGCAATGTAATATGCCCACCTTTGCCATGGATGGCGAATAGTTCTTGATACTTCCCATAGATGATCAGCAGATGGCATATCTCTAGCATGAAAAACAACAGCAGCAGCGATGTTCAATAGGCTTCGATTATATTTAACTTGACAGGAATGAACTGGACAATTCAAAGATTTCAAATGATCAGGAGCCTCCTCGTACCCAGGCCAGTGTTGATAGCGAGACAGGTTGGTGTAGATTAGTATCCATTTGCTCTGCTCTACGGCAACTCCATCGATAACACTTGCTGATGATTCCAAGACATACATCAAGCGTCTTGAGGTTTGTTTTTGAACTTTTAGAAGATCAGAATAGAGGTATTGAGATTTGAGGATCATTAGAAGCAGTCCCAGGCTTACTAAGAGAAAAATAGCGCCAGAACCACGTGACAACCAGAGCTTTCTGCAAAGTTGGGTTCAAAGACTTGAAGTTGCAGCTCGATCTTCGAATCCTCCCAGTTAAGGAGAAAAATATGTATCTGCTTCGTCTTGCAATGCATGCTACAATTCTAATTTTTGTAAAAATCGCTAACAAATACCCTTTCCTGCCCTCAAGAAACTAGAATTTCTATGCTGCACTCTATTTCACGTTGGCGGTCAAATTTAAGCCCTGTTTAATAGTCGTCTTCTAATCCGATTCACATAGAAGCAACCAGCATTTGGCAAGTTTAGAGTTGCCATAATGTTTGGTGCAAATATCTTTTAAGGTTTCAGCTGTGGGTCAAAGTCTGAATGTCTTCTCTGTTAATTAAAGGGCCTGTGAACAGGTGATATTTGTGTTTGCAATATAGCAAAGACATGGATTAAAGCTCGCATGTACTTTGGCACCACGCCTTGGACTGAGCCCAGTTCTTTCCCTACCATCAGTATAATCTCATATTTACCACTATCTGGCGTGGCAGTGGCGACTGCATCATTTCAATGTTGAGTATTTTTCATTAGCAAGGAATCCAAGTGTCAGCTCATCACGTCAAAATTGGCATTAAATTTTTCGAGCAGTACTGCCAAACATTCTCTAAAGGTTCAAATATAAACACAATAATATGGTGAAAGGTAATTAACCTAGACTCACAACATTAAATGCATTTCGATCAAAATGCTTTTACGAAAATTCAATTGTATAGTGTCATCTTCAATTTGAAGGTCTTAAAATGTCAAGTAAATATTCCTTTTTTACGGAAGACGTGGTGAAAGCCCTGGCAACTCTAAACTGCAGCTGTGTAAAACTAAAATGCATCCTGATAGTTGTTCGAAGAGCATCGATGGGTGCGTAGCAACGCATAACTAAGCTAAGCAATTTAAAGCACAGGGACCACATTGTTGTCTGCCATTCGCTAATTGCAAAACGTCTACTTGACAAGTATATCCTAGTAGAATCATTGGATCCCAACTATTAGGTTATTGTTGCTGGACTTTCTGGGGGAAGAAATTTTCATTTTCGGGCAAAGAATTTTCATCTTCCCAACTGAAAGGGAAGAAATACCACATTGTACCCATGATGAATTTTAAAATTAGATAGTTTTAACGGACGTGAGCTTTATAATAACTAGATTGAAAGGACGGCCATCTTGTTATGCCCGCCTTTGTTTTTGGTTGAAGATGCTCGCAAACTTGTAAATCACTCGGTGTCCTTCAATGTTTGAGTCCTGAGTTTTCTTACAACTTAAAGGAGCCCAAGTTGTATTGCAGTTAAAGAGTTTGTGAGAAAATAGAGACGACAATCAAAAAATAAACAACAATTCATAACTTTGGTAGCCTCTTGAAGTTTAACGAGATCATCTTGGTCATTCTTTTCCGGATTCTCTCACCTGTGAATTGCTCAGTAAGAACTATTCCAAGATGGAAGAGTATACCACGAAGCTCTAGCAAAATTTTTGGCAATCAACTTATCAAGCTCTTCAATATTTTTGCAAAGTTTTTGTCTCCCAGCCCAAAATATAGCTATCGCATCTGGAAGTCCTTTGGCTATAAGGAAAATAGGTTTTGCATATCAAACTGTTCAAGACAAAGATGTTTTACTTAAATAAACACATAAAATTGCAGATTTATGGAATATGAATGGAGCTCTGGCAGGTACCTGGTAAAATTTCTTGACCTCTTTCCGCGCATCAATAATTTTTTTTTCATGATGTGCAAGGGAACACCAAAGAGTATCCTGTTCAGCATTGCTTCACAACCACTCGACATACAGAGCTTTTCACTTCAGGGTTTGCTCTACCCTTTTTAATTACGCGGAATATTTCGAGGCAGCGTTCATTTGTAACTCCACTCTTGATAAGCTTGACTTATAAATTTCTCAAGAAAATTATTGACATTTAACCTAGAGTAATCACTGGTTGCTAGTCCTCACAGCAAATTTCGCAAAGCCAAGCAGCTTTTATTTTACAGGATCAGACGGAAATCTAGGATTAAATCACACAAAAAACCACGACGTTTGGTGATAAATGGTAATCATAGAGACCTAATCATTGGTGAATTCTTACGTCTTAAATGCTTACAGCGCACTTTCTTCTGACTGACAATAACTAGTCATCACGTCCTTACCTACTGATTCTTGCCCCCTTTCTATTCGGCTTGGTTTAGTTGTGGTCGTTTGAGCACCTTTATAGTAAATTTTGCTTGAATCGTGATGTAACGTGCTTACTGTTTATTCTTACTACAACAGAACGTCGTTTATCCGTAAGCTCGTGATCCCAGGAGTCAAATATCCGGGACATTTTCTGTCTTTTATATAGCCTAATGTCTATTTTAAAAATGCATTTTCAAAGAGATACCTAATCTTTTGCAGGAACCTAATCTTTTGATACCTAATCGTTTGAAGGGAACTCAAATCTCATTTAAGATAACAAGTCCGTTGTAGAATTCAGAAATTGCTTCTAATTTAAGCCCTTCCAACTCGTCCTCGTGCTGAAGTGATTCTGGATATGGTAAACATTTGCGTGAAACATGAGGTCAGTTTATTTCCAAGGGAGTTGGTGTATACGTGCTCTCCTGTCGAGTTGTGAACTGTTATAGGTTTGGAGTCCAACGGGAAGCGCAACGACTTTAACATTGGGACGAAACTTGAAATAATTTAACTAACCCCGCAAAGGAGAAAATGTAGCATCTCTGGCACAGTTCTATGATGTTTAATATTCAACAATTTTTAACGGGAAAAGCCGAGAAAAAACATTTTTATTTAATTTGTAAAAAGCTTGACTCAGAAGATGATTTTCAATATTCCTGTCCGGTTTCATGATCTGCATGAATCACCTTGGCTTTTTAGTTATCCTAACAGTCGCGGAAGGGAGAGCGGTTCCAATTGATTCGGGTAAACGACACTATCGTAGTTGATTTGAAATGAAGAGATAGTTTCCTAATTGCTACCACTTTTATAGCTGCAAGCACATTTTGAACGATAGGTACATGCATGGTAGCTACAAGTGAGGAAACAGTTAATGAACTAAAGAGTTAATGTGCCCAAATTAGGTTTTATCTCCACTCAGTGATGGGCGACTGGATTCCATGGTGGCAGTAGGCATTTCATAGATAATTTCCTTTCTGGCTCAGAAAAATTTATCAAGCAAGAGAACGTAGGTCATCGTTGTGCTTGATCGAAGCTGATTTTGCGCACTCTGAATATCATGTTGAGCATGAGAAAGCTCAATCAAGCAGATCAGCGTATCGCTATCGAGCAGATCTCTGATATTTCGGCCAGGTCAATAGTGAGTGATACTTCAGTCAGAGGCAGAGGACTAACTGAACATAACTCCATAGACTTGTTCGCAGATTCGGTCGTGGATTGTGCCTCGTAAAGCAATGTCCACTATAACTTAGTTTTTTTTTAAGGGTCTTTAACGGGAACTTCACATCCTTCCTTGTTTATTAAGAGAGAAAATCGGATGTTTTCCCGCCACGTTTAAGATTGCTTAATAGTCATAGAAGTGCCTACCTCAGGAATGCCTTCAGAAAATTTCGTAATTTGGGCAATGGCTGAATTTATTGCTAACTCTTCTGTTCTTGAGACCATTTTTTAGACAGGGATCAATTTCGCAATTTTTAGGAGATAGCTTGGCCGAAACTCCGCTGGATTTTGATTGCTTGGTTAGTTTCGATCTTTGATTGCAAAACTTCTCATTCCTTTCTTCCTGAATAGAAGACTTCACGGCGCGCATCTACGAAGGATATCTGCGAAAGACGCTCCATTGCATACTAAATAAAAGTAGTTCGATCCCTTGCACGTGCTTGGGCTTTAGGAAAGGATGAGCGCTGATTGATTGATTGAGCGACACGCTTATTCAAGCACTTGAATCAGTCAAGGTAGATCTTGCCTCAACTTGGTTCGTAGTGAGGAGCCCCGAGGGGCTGCTGCCGTGGGAAGGGCAGCTGCAAGGAAGGCATGAGAAGCGTTAAACTACTGAAAGCGTATCCTATTAAGTGATTCTATTAAGAAATTTCGTTTAGAAATAAAAGCTTCTCCTGAATCGCAGCTGACAAACACAAATTTCTCTAGGGAGTATTCAAACGTCAAGTCTTCTTCAACTTCTTTCCAAGAACTCTTTATCGCTGCCTCTTTTGTTGCAAGTTGCTTGCGCACCCCAGAAGTCTGATAGCTTATCGTACACTTTTCGAGGGTAATTCTTGTCATGAACGATGCTGCAAAGTCCACATAAAACGTGCCTTGCATGGGGCCACTGGTTATACATGTTCAAGTCTTCTAAAAGATACTTTTGCTTCCATGCAAAATATGAATTATATAATGTGTTATTGCTCGCTACTAATTGTATATACTCTGCTAACTCTTTATAGGAACTGAAGTCTTGAACATCAATAAACGAGTTAGGGATTGCAACAGATGGATTGGAATAATCTGCTCCACCAAGCACGATTGGGATGAGATCGTGTTCAAACGCATTTGTCCAGAACTTTTCTGTGATGTAGTCCTGGCAAAAACTATTCTCAAACGATAGATAAAATTTATGTCGGCGAAGTTCCTCTCGACAAGCTCTGCTCTCGCATTGTAGTTTGTTTGCAAACTTGTGAGAGCAACGGCCACCGGTGTTGACTTGAATGCCGTACTTCCCCAGCATTTCTACAGCCCTGTCTCTGAATCCAACACAATGGCTGGCCATCCAAGCTACCATTTTAGACTTGGACTGTGCATAATTAATGCTAGGATCTGGGCGAGGTTCATTTGGTTCAAGCATTCGAAATTTTCTGTAAGGACAAAACACATCGCTGTCCAGTCGATAGGTTAGCGTTAAGTTAAACAGACCATCTAACGGTGCTGGGTTGGGTGTATTAAATGGGCTTTCTGCAATGTAATATGCCCACCTTTGCCATGGATGGCGAATAGTTCTTGATACTTCCCATAGATGATCAGCAGATGGCATATCTCTAGCATGAAAAACAACAGCAGCAGCCATGTTCAATAGGCTTCGATTATATGTAACTTGACAGGTATGAACTGGGCAATTCAAAGATTTCAAATGATCAGGATCCTCATCGTACCCAGACCACCTTGCGTCACCGAATAGTGTGGTGTATACTAATATGAGTTCAGTCTGCTCTACCGCATTTTTAACCTCTTCTTTAGCTGTTGATTTAGTGTTATTCACATATTCCTTGAATGGTGGTTTCCGGAATATTCGTACAGGAGAACGACCGAAATATTGAGCGGGTTCGCTGATTACAAGCAATCCCAGGACAATCACTGTTACTAGAACGGCAGTGCCTAGGATAGTCCATGCTTTATCATTAAAATAATGGCTGCCAGGCTTCTTCATAGATTAGCTGTTGTCAGTGTAGCCTTGAATTCTAATAGAGACGAGAAATAATAGTTAGACAAATGGCTTTCATACAAGCATAGGGATGTGAGAATAGTGAAATATGTTTTAGTTACATTCGCAGAAACTATAGTTTTTACTAAGTCTACAACCTAAAGTAGGTACACTATACAAATCGCAGTTATTGGGTTAGATGACTATGGTTAGATGCTAGACCCATGCTTGTTAGAAACGTTAGCTATATTCGTAAGATTTTGTGTTTAACCTGTGATATTATAGTAGTACGCATACCTAATAATGCTCTAGGGGGCTCTTCTATTCAAATTAGCTCAGCTTAGAGCCCTCCTTCCCAGTAAGCTATCCAATGCGATTATCTTACTGGAGTTAATTTTTGGCTTGCTATCTGGGAGAAATAAATTGTTGTTGTTATTGTTGTTGTTGTTGTTGTTGTTGTTGTTAGCTAATCTAGCAAAAAATCGAATGTTGAGTGAAAATAACCAACTTTATCAAGAGTGACACATAGACATAAACACGCTATCGCGCGTAATTTTGCTTCATCAAAACGAGAAAACGCCTACAGCACATCTTAACAAAATTTTTTGATAGTCTTAATCAACCTTTACCGATTTCAAAGGTCCAACTATGGCTTTTGACGCGGCTATCCTAAAATAACTCGCTGTAAAATTAGTCAAAACAATTACCGTAGAAGTCAGGTTTTGCTAATCATAGGTCATCTTAAAGTCATCAAATATTGTTCCTCGTAGAACCTGGTCATCTTAGAGTCATCAAATATTGTTCCTCATAGAACCTGGCTCATGTCAATCAGCATTAATGTCTAGAATAACTTAATTGTATCAGTTCTTGACTAATCGTTGACAATGCGTTTGCCTTAAGTAACACAAAGTTCAAGGAGCTGGTTCCACTGAGTCTGCTGCCAAGTTAGTGTACCAATGGTTTCAGGGGCTGATTTTCGGGAAAAATTCTGTTAGATTTTGCATCTTCAGTACGTCATCTCTTCTTGATTCTAATGCCTGCCTACGGGGCTTTATATAAAAAAAACTTCGTTTCTTTACAAACTTTTCCGATCGGGCTAGGTTCGTGTGCATTAGCGCATGCAGTTGGAATCTGCAGACTAGCCAAAGAAACAGCCACAAAATTTGCAGGCCAGGTCAAGAAACAAACAAAAATATTATTACTGATTGCAGGGCTTCAAAGCGCAAGTAAGACATAAAGTACGATCAAAAGGAGCAATGCCGGGCCAATTTGAAGAATAGGCGGCATGCTTCTGCTTAAGAAAGTAGGTCGTCAATGCTTTTGCAGTATTTTGTCGTCTGAGGTTTCTGATATTGACAAGGAGTATATACTTAACACGTCTCTGTCTGAACAGAACAGCTCGACTGAATAATCCACTAATAACACGGTATCTGGTTCTATTAAAGCTCATAGACATGATGCATCAGTATAGCTTCGTCGTAATTCTCACAGCTTAGGCGGAGGATTCCAAAATGTAATATCGCCAAGAATATTGCAGCATTTGAAACAAGTTTCAACTAAGAATGTATTTCTAAATGAAATCCTTTACTTGGCCTAAGTTTCAGGCAGCATTACTTAATTAACTCTCAGGAGTTTAAAGAAAATGCATTAAAGCTGATGTATAAGTACTCGAAACGTTTCTTAAAAACAAGCATTCATAACGAGGATACAACCAGCGTGAAGCTCATTTGGAACCGACTGTACATTTGATACTCGCTCCATTTTGAAAAGCCCGATCAAACCTGATATTCCGAAGAATATAATGGCGGCAAACCATCGGCTTGGAATTCCGCGTCTGTAAAGATGTTCAAGGCTAAGCAAAGTACATGCCTGCAACGTCCGTCACAATTTGCCTATCCGAACCAATTTGATAACCGGTTGTGTGCATACCAACAATTCTCAAATGCGTATCGCTCAGGGTCTTAGTGTTTAGATGAAGGAGCTCAAATTGGTGCAGGTCTTCAAATTAGACAATATCTCAATGCCACTTCACTGTGTCTAATTAATTCCTTATAATGCTTATTCTTCTCTTCAAACTATTGGCACTTCAATGCCGACGATCGCTTGTATTCAAGGTTTGTTTAGGTGGCCGTTTATTTAGTAAGATGTGTGCTTGTCTGGTTCGACTTGCAAATTAATTGAAATAAGCCGAATTGATTGGAGTACTAGCTTGCCAGGGGTCTGCAGTCTCCAGTTAGTCTCCTTTAGAAGAAACTCTTCCAGTGAGGGATTTGTCTTTTGCAATTGGGACGTCACGACGATGTCTTGCAGGCTAGCCTAGGATAAAAATTTCGTCAAAAGTACTTAAGGGATTTCAACCCAACACTGACCGACGTAAACAATCTAAAGTGAAGCGTGCTTTATTACTAGCCATCTCATGCACACGCGAAGGCAACCAGCCATGATTACTCAATCACTTTCGAAGCCTACATCTCAGGACCATCATTCTACCTTAGGGTTGCCCACAGATGGCACAAGATTGCGCAAGGCTGCAAGCACACCCGGCGAACTCGGGAGTATACTGATGACGATACTGATGAAGGAGCGCATTAAGTGACAACTTGATGCCCTGTGTCTCGAACACGACAGTAAGGAAAATATAAAATATGCAAAGCGGGTTCTAATAACGGTAGTCTTAAATTTTTAGCAACCAAAAAACCTACATAAGAACCTACATAAAACCTACATAAAAACCTACAACCAGACAAGCATTAATAAATAAACTTCAGACAATAAAATCCACACAAAATACTTAGCCGACAGGCGATCCTTTGATAGCTTTGCGGGCTAGTTGACCTTTAGAATCCTTTGGTTCTAGTTCACTTAAACTTCACACTGTTCAGCGACAATGCCAACTGACAACAACAACAACATCTACCCAAGGATAAAAACAACCAATCAAAAACGACCTTGCGTACAATAAAGGTAATTAAAATAACCAATGGTAGAAAATCCCCAAGACAATAGAAAAAACCCCAACAAAACAGACACTACAGGACACACTCCCCCCTTGGCGACTATGTTGCCAACAATATATTAATACTGTCCCGCTATTTTGCGAACCAACTGTCCGGTTATTTCAGCGTCTCGTTTTGGACGGACTCCTACAGGATAAAGGTTCTACAGGAAAGTTCTACAGGATATAGCAGCTGACACGGGCGCTTCACGGTACTGCCTCCCGCAAGACGAACAACAGCACCTCAAACGAAGATGTCGGAGCGACGTATAACATCGCGAACAAGTCCAATCTGCCACTGGTTCCTTGGCCTTTTTTCTTCGTTGATTAATAGGACGTCGCCAACCCGTGGAGCCAATCAGAAACAAGCGGAAGCGTAGCACAACGTTCAACTACTGTTCGGTAAGGGCCGGACCTTTAAACACGCAATCATTTAAACTTAATTTTCCCTGAACCCTAGCGCCCGCGTCATACACTATGCGCAATTTGGTAGTTGCCTTTTCTTCTCTGATCACAGGATGGTGCGACACATATCCCAGCCTCACACGACTCCACCTCGTCGTCAGGAACTTCCTCAGCCCTCCCCTAACTGTTCCGCCATTACCAGGTCGTACTTTGCCAACAGTTCCGGATTAGTTCTCAATCGTATCAGGACGGATCTTAGTCGACTATCGCACATCGAGTAATTGTCGGGTAGAACGAAGTCAACTCGTATACACAACTAGGCAAGATGGCTTGTAACATAATACAATCAAGCCGTTACAAGATGCCGAGGTTGGCGCTAAATGTTAAGTTGCAGGTTTCCTTCCCATATTTGTCCTAGGCTATTGTTGATTAGAAATTGTTTTTTGAAATTATGAATGTTATTTTT
>QQSS02186311.1:0-13651 GCA_003687565.2 Craspedacusta sowerbii | reverse complement strand
ATGCCACTGTAATGACTTGGGATTGAGCTGCAGCCGGCTTAATTGCTAATATTAGCCCCTGTAGTATCGACTTACCTAGCGACTGTCAATGTCCCTCTGAAAATCAGTGGGCGTGTGATCTTAAACTGATCTCGTAATTCTGATTGCATGGTTTGCTGTGATTAAGCTTATTCTAGTTGAAAGTTGTGACTGATTATCGAAATATGTCCTCGAAATACAAACAATTACTTTCTATTCATAAAATTTTTTATTCTGCTTATAAGATATTCATGGACCTGGATTCCTAACATTATCAACATTTTTGTGATATCTTGAAGCACCAGAAAGTTACGTCATAACTAAGGTCTCCTATACCGTGGGTTTAGTTTAGAATTAAATTGCTCGTGCCATTAAGATTGACAATTCATGTTCCAGATTGTTGCACGTGCCATTAAGATTTAAAGTTCATGTTCCAGATGTGGATACAACAAAAGTTACCGACATTCTCCTATAAAGCAAAGCACTTCTTTTCATAGAGCTAACGAATTGGCTGGGCAGTGTCGAAGGTCATTTATGTATACCAAGAAGAGCAACGGTCCAAGCATAGAGCCTGTGGAACATTGCACTCTGCATCTTTGGTTGCAGAATCAACTAAGTCAATCGTCACGAACTACTTGCGGTTTTTTAGGAAGGAAGCAAACCAGTTGTGTACACATCTCGAAATCCATAGTGTTCCGGATTTTTTTTTAGACGAATGTTCTGATTCACGGTGTTGAAGGCCTTTTTGAGGTCAAGGAATACGCCTGCAGCGAATTTGCCTGAATCCCGGGAACCATTGCCAATTTAATTTATCCCAAACCAGGTTTAATAATTTATCATATTCCGCTAAAGTTTTTGATCCTTTTGGAAGTTTCAACTGTTGATGGGAACAGTCGCAAGCTTGATGTTGAAGAAGTTTGAACAACTAATAATGGACATCTAAGGAACAGTGTTGATGAGCGTTGATCAAGACTCATTTAAAATATCATTAACCCCAGGTAGGGACGCGTGGTAGAATCGATAGAAGGTATATCGTAGTAGTAAACGTCCGTTGCCTATTGTATTTGATGTTTAAAAGATTTAAGTTTTCATCAACGAATGGCATGTCTTTTTGTAACCCTTAGATAACATAATTGATGTACATGACATGAATAACTTTTTTAGAGAAAAAAGAATTGACCCTTCCTTTCTCATATATAACCGAGATGGTTTTAAAATGATAGTTTATCAATGCCTTTATATTCCAGCGACAGAAACCACAGCCGTAAACTAAGGGGGTTCAAACTTGTACCAGTTGTTACTAGCAATAATGAAAAAAGAATGATCGACATTGCCGTTAACGAGTTGGATGATTTGGACAACATTGTAGATGGAACACGAAGTAACACGTTATTATCATTGCTCGCATAAGATCCGATAAACCTCAGTACAAGAAGCTGAGGAGCGATACACTGACTGCACTGACTATAAAACGTAAGTGACCAAACAACATCGAGTTTCAATGTGACTTTGGCACAAAAACCCTAGGACATAAATTTTCTCACGTATAGTTAAAAATGAGATGCGGCACAAAACTTAATCCTACGCTTTCATTAAGGACACCTCGCGGCTTAAAGGCATGTAGGCAAGAAGTGATCATCCCTGATAATCCAAGTAAGGTTGATCAGAATCAGTTACTTTTTGTTCGATTCCCCAATCTGGGACAAGGTGACGTCATTTTTCCAGGCACGGTGTATCTGTCATTTGATATTAAACTGAATTCAAGAGTGGATACCAAGAGTAATTTAGTCAATAGCATTCGCAGAGCTCTTATCAAGCGATTGTCAGTCAAGTTGGAGGGCAATGAGATCATATGCATCGAAGATTGCGATGTGTTCGCGTGCTTCAAAGATAATTGGACACCAGTTATTGAAAGAAAGAATGCTATTCGCCAAGGCATTATCACAGACAGTTGTTGTACGGAAAACTGCATGAAAATAAGAATAAGAGCATCGGATAGAAACACCGCTAAACAAAGAGAACACGTCATAGCGGAATGCTATAAAAACAATAAGTTAACAAATAAGTTCGTTATTCCTCTTGATTTTGAATACTGGGTAATGCATTATTATATTGTCAGGCAGGGCTGGGACATCGTTATGTTGTGAACTAACTTTTAACGACTACGCTCGAGTTGTAGGATCTTCTCCTGCTAAGCCCACCAAAGGCTCTACTCCCACCCCAGACGCCTCTTATACCATCATGAAGATATGACTGGAGTACGCTGTGATCACGCAGGCTATACTAGCAAAAAGAAATTCGGACCGAGTATCAAACGTTATCTCTTTTGTATGATCGCAATCTCAGTCATCATAAGATTAGAGTGAACAAGAGCAGCACCGTCTGGAATTGGAGTCTTAATACATCAGCACGCTCTCGCAAAGGCATGCTCTTAATTCATTAGAAGGAAAGTGATTAAAATCAAGACACATCCGTATTCTATAATACCAGCATACAAAAGGTTCAACGATCATTACAGGGAAGCCTAACCAGTTGTTTTTCACAAGGTTTGCAACCACATAAACAGCATGATGAAATTAGAAAGTACTCTGCAGGGCATGATCTTGAAGATGTGAAGTCCAGTAAAGTCGAGCAGGTCTTAAACGTATAAGCAGTCAACACAGGTGACTACTTAACAAAGCATTATGGTCTATGGTTAGATTTTCGGATCCTCGATGCAAAGAATTTACGCGCAACACATAGAAGAATATTAATTCATCAGAAGGTATTAAATTATAGATGGCAATCAAAGCAGAAGAGCCTGGATTCTTAAACTGTTATATTTGCTTAATTATGGATCCTCAACTGAACATTCAAAAAGATGAGTTAGTTTTGACAACATATTAAAAACAATGGAATATTTGAAAAAGCCACACTCAGCCACACGACATTGTTTGTTGACCAAACTGGCTGTGGTAAAAGAGAAAAGTCTATGCAGCGTCTCGAAGGTGTTTATAACTGCTATTTTGATTATATTGTGATTACTAGTCGAACACTCAAGTACGACAACACTTATATAACAACAACAACAACAACAACAACAACAACAACAACAACAACAACAAAATCACTTTTCTCAAAAGTGCGTACAATAATTTACAGAAGAGTTATCAAATTGTGTCCCATAATTGGAAGGAGGGCTCTTCTTAGCAAAGCTAATCAGATTTGAAGACACCCCCCCCCCCTAGATCTTCTCGAGAGAAGTATGCGAAATAAAATTATAAAAGCAATTGTAAATCAACATCGCTCAACAGCTTCTGTCACAGTTTGACAAATGCGGGTCGAGCGGTTTGACGAAGACAATAATACATCATCGTCTCAGGCAGGAATAAGTTTTAACATGCAGCTGTTTATAATCATAATCTAATACTTCGAAGTAAGGAGAGCAAATAATTGTCGTTTGTATAATGCTTTACTAGAACCGAGGTTAATCTCTAAGTCAATCAACTTATTTAGAGTGTGTGCGTCGGCGACATTTAATGATCTATCACCGTAAATGAGGGTTTTTGTCCTGGGCACATAGAGATTTCTCCGCCCGTCAGTTCTTGTGCTTCTAGATCGCTCAGAGAAGAGAGATTTCAGAGACATTGGCAGGTCACCATGTTTCCATTCGAACATGAATAGACATCTATTTAGTCTATATACATCGACCATGGTTTTGGAAAGATCCGCATATCCTAACAATTGAACCTGGCCGACAATTTCATGAACAAATCGTAGACTAGGTCAGTCTATAAAATGTTGTTTCTTATTAATGACAACATTGCCGATGAATCGCTCGCCAAGAGGAGAAATCCATTCTTGGAATTTGCTGCATCAGGAAGGCATAGACAACTTCGGGAGCTATGAGAGCTACAAATCCTTTCCACGGAAAATCCGGTATCAATTAAAAATGCTTTTCGTATGGTATCCCAAGAGTAGAAATTATTTTACGACCATCTGCAACGAGAATGATGTGATTGACTCAGAATCTGATTTAGCAAAAGCAAAGCAAGAACTAAAACCCAACCAAGAGTTTAAGTGTCTGATCCTGCGAAAAGAACAACCGCAATCTTATTATGTATAATAATTTGTAAGTGTATTGCAACAGTCTTGCAATTGGGAAAGAGCGTGCGCTAGAACCGACAATGGGTCCAGAATATTGTTTTTGTAGAGGGGGGTCTCCCAGTTGGATCAAGAGAGTTTCTCGGGAGTGTCTTTGGAGCGAATCGTAAGGAAAAATGACCCTGGACGGAGGCTAAGATCAATGAAGTCTTTGGATTGTCTCGAGACTGCGCCAGAGCCGCTATTCTCTTACCTCTACTGTCACAAAGCAAGCTATTTAGCTAGCTTACAGGAAGTCGTGAGCACGTGCAAAAACAAACGCGTGAAAAAATGTCGGAATAATTACCATGGTGACAGCCCGTGTACAAACTTTCATTGTATGTTAATCCTTCACTATCCACTGAGCCGTGATTTGAAGACGAAAAAGAAGATGACGAAAGAGATTAAGAAAAGTAGTAACAAGAACTTTAATAATAATAACTATTAGATCAAGAGCGACTAAAATGCCATGGACTTTAGTCTAAAATCTAAGGAGTTTATTATTCCCAGTGTCACGGTAATACTCAAACATGCGCAAATATACCATTATCGTGAAGGAGGGCTTTTCAAAGGCGATGTTAATCGGAATTGTAGAGGATTCCCCCCCCCCCCCCCCCTTCATCGCTGTTCCCTCGTCTTAACTAAGATTGAAAATAAAAGAAACGAAAAACACCACTTATGAAAACTCAACAATGGCATCTACGTGAAAAAGCTTAAGTTGAACGTAATCCAGAGTTGGATGGCCTGTGACAAAAAATGGACTTGCTTTGACGGTATCATTAGGAACTCGTTTAATTATCAAGTATCAAGTATGGACGAGGGAGATCACGGAAAGTGACAACAACAACAACAACAACAACAACAGCAATAACAACAACAAGAACAGCAACAGAATAATAATAATAATAAGAATAACAACAACAACAACAACAACAACAACAACAACACAACAGCTATAGCAACAGCAACAACCATAGCAATCTCTTCTTTCTCCGTGAATTCAGATCACAGGAAGTTTACAAACTCACTAGGTATAACTTAGTTAACAAACCTGACAATTCTAGCTTAGGTAATATGTCGACAAGACATCTGGCTAATCTTGTTTACTTTAGTCACAGAGAACAAGCTAATTATGCTTGGGTGCTAGTCTTCGGTTCGTCGGGGGCAATTTTTGACTTATGCTTCGCGCTATATTTTAAGGCTGTTTTTGTGATGTTTGTCTTGCGAGGAGCTTTAGATGTTTTATTTCTGGTCTCCACGTAATGAATACGTTAAAGTTTAACGTTCGCTGCTGTACATAACATCCTTTTGTAGTTGCATTGCAGATGTCGTAAATGGTGCGAGCATTAACCAAAAACTTTTCTTAAGTACACGCAGCGTATCTTACAGCTGGTCCTTGTTGCGCCACTCAGATTAGCTATCAGACTGCACGGTGATATGGCGGAAATTGCGTCAGAAATGCTGGACTGAAAACATTCAATATCAAACAAAATTTAAAAAAAGGATCACATAAGCTTTTAAAAATATGTTTTATTAACGGTATATTTATTGAATTTAAGGTGCACTGATAAAAGTTGAAGATAATAATTGTGCTGTTCTGCTGGCATTAGCATTTGGGGCCTAGGTAACACCAGATCGACGAGCATCCTGTAATTACGCAACGCGAATGCCACAACAGATCTTATCACTGAGGCTTGGGATGGCATGGGCACACCAAAAAGTTGCTTTATCGATCTTTGACCTTATTATCGACTGAGTTTGTCTGACCAGGTACTTCGTTCTTTTTGGTCGAATAGCGTGGAATAGATATTGTTGTTGAGCAACATCTTGCGTGGTGGTGTAAGAGGCTTTCTTAAGATGTCGAAGATTTCGGTATTGTAACGTTGGACTTTTATTTATCGCTTTTGTACTTAATGCGCCAAAAAAGTTAGTCAGCATTCAGTTATGAGTCAAAGCGTAAACAGTTCGGAGCACGATTTGAGTATGTCGCCATCTAAGTCTGCTGTTCTGGGCAACTCGGATTTATCGACGTATGAGTACGATGAAGACAAATCGGGAGAAGAGATGGATGGTTATGATGAAACCAAGAGAAAAAAAGATGGTCCTGTATCGGACGAGGATTACCTTCGCAAGCGGGCCAGAAACAATATTGCTGTAAAAAAAAGTCGTGAAAGGTCGAAGAGGAAGATCCAGGAAACTCAGAAACGTGTGGAAATTTTGACGCAAGAAAACGAGGAGCTGCAAACAAAAGTAACTTTGTTGACCAAAGAGCTTAACGTTCTTCGTGCTCTGTTTACGAATGGTGGTTTTACACTTCCTTGCGACATGCAGCAGCCAATTGCTAGCAACCACACAGCACAGCAGTCCTATCAAGACAGCCATTCTCCCTCTGTTATACATCTTGGTTCTAGTTCAGTTGAATTGGATATTACTTCTAGCAAGCCAACGTACTGTTCTCTTTCAGACCCACACAAGCTTGCCCCTTTAAGACCAACACCTATGTTGGTGAGAGACTTCAGCTCTTCTCCAGATATTCACCGTCACTCACCAAGTGATTCTCATTCCCCACGATCTTCACCTATTACATATTGCCCCAGCAATTATACGAGTAGTCGAAGTGGTAGCTACCATTCCACTCCACGTCTTGAAGCTATGGCTCCAAACTCGGTGTTCAATGTTGTTCATCGGCCTAGTTCCTTGCTAAAGAATATTAAGAAGGAAGAAGACTTGCCGCGCATCGTTCAGAACATAATTCGTCCTGGAGCAACCTCCCTTGGTTCACCATCATATCCATATAACAGGAGAGAGACTGATCGTAGTCCTCAGTCTTCAATTAGTAGACAAGAAACATCAGTGATTCGAAATATTTCCACTGTGACTGAAAAATCAAACGACTCCCCATCAATTAGTGAAGCATTGCTTGGAAAATTCTGTGTAATTCAGGATCCTGCCAATAGTGGCTCTATTCGAATTGTGCCAATTGATGGTTAGTTTGTAACAACGGGGCAAGATTTCAGTATAGACAGACAAGCTGCTGTCTTTGAATTCAAGTTGGTGTGGATGTACAATTTTAGTGCTGAAATTTATGTTGCAAAGTTCTTTGGGGAGTTTTGATTGTCATTTATTAGTTTTCTTCATTGCGGAACCTGCTTGTCACATGGTGTTTCATTTTTAGGGTGGTACGCTACCCAGATCCCAGCACAGCCCTTGCTAGAAAAGTTTGGCAGATCTAGGTTTAAATCTTGCATTGTCTTATAATGTTCTTTTAAAATTTTGTTCTTTATTTTACCACATGATTCTATGAAGTGTAAATGGTCTGCTTAAAACCTGACCTTACAAAATTTCAAATGTGCTGCTGTTTTATTATGTGGGGGTTAGTCAATATTGATTGTACAGCTAAATCTAAGGTGTTTTCATGTTATCTGGCTTGTGTATGAATTTAGTAATCTGGGTTTTTCGTTTAGAAGTGGTGCTTATACATGTAGCTGAAATGCATGAGTTTATTGTTTATGATAAAGAATTTGGAAGATACGGCCCCTAAGTAATACCGGCATTAAGTGTAAGCTCCTGGTCAATCTTTTTGTTGTACATGCCTGCTGACAGCTTATTGACCACCTTTTTTTTTGCAATGTTGTGACTGCGTTTAGTGGCCTAGATTTTTGCCTAGACTCTTTTGCAATGCTAGTTTGTGTTTGTGCGAGCAGTGGTGACAGCAAACTTTTAGGCCAATGGAAAAAAACTTAAATAATGATGTGGAACGTTAATAATGATATACTGTGATGTGATAAATCTATCACAGTCTGCAAGTTCAGAAACTGCTGTAAGTTGCTTATTTTTAATTTGTTGTGCACCGCTCCGGGCTGATAACCGTCACGCATCGCTTGGGTGGCCTGGCTCTCGGGGGGGGGTGGGGGGGGGTGGGTGGGTTGAGTCATCCACGTATCAAAACGCCAGTTGCTGTCGCTAAATATAGTCTCTTCTTGCAGGTCAATGCCTTTATTTCATTACTCCATCGCAGGATATTGCTGCCGTAAGCTGTTATCCTGTAGTAGTATCCTGCCTTCGGCGAACTGCGTAATTTCAAAAAGGCATTCCGATGTGTGTGTGTGTGTGTGTGTGGGGTTGTATGCTTTTTTTCCCTGGTAGCGCTCTGTGCATTTTTTTGTCGGTGCAATTCACCAATTTACTGGTTCACCTGCATATGAGATTTGGAGCGAGAACCTGAAGTATTGCCGTTTAAGGAATTCTCTGCCCTAAGCTTCGTTTTTGTTGTGATGCTCATAGGATGCTTTTAACTGGCTTTGCAGCATTTTGTTTCGCAGTTGTATGGCGTTGGCTAATGCTGAGTTGTTTTTTTTTCATACCTGTAGCCTTTGAATTTGTTGGTGATCGAAAATATTGTCGATAGAAAATTTTGTTCCTCCTGCGTAGCTCTCGGATCCTTGAAAATTTTTCGTTCTGGAAGTGCTTCCAACAAAGCTTTTACAAACGAATTGTAAACGCCCGGCCCATAAAAAACTGCTATTTTCTTAGTACTTCCATTATTTATGAATGATTTCGCCTTGGTTTCTTGGAGATTTTTAAGTTGCCTGTTATGGCTTCCATTTACGCTGAATCTGTCACGTAAACAAGAGGAGTTTTATTTCACAGCTATTGCGCGACTAAGCTACGTGAATTCCTTGAGCTTCTTGAAGAGTTGTCTTTGTCCGAGCATAGGTCTATAGGTTTTACTTTCCCCTGGCTGGTTTATGAACGTAAATGGCAAAGAGACCTGCAAAATGCAGTCGAGAAAACTCTAGCTGTGTGATCACAGTTGATGGGAAGACTCCTGCATCCGTCATCGCCCAGAACTTATGCACCATTTAGAAACATGGCGCTGCTTCGCCCGAAGTCTAATCTCGTTGTGCCGCCAATTTTTTTTTTTTTTTTTTTTTCATGTGTGGGCAAGAGTATAATTCAGGGCAAGTCCGCTGATCTAACGATGCGATGTAACAGCATCCGCGCTTTGGAACGAGGTGGAAGGTAGTCCGCAAAGTTGGTTTCCGCCGGGCCCAGTTACAAGTCGCGTCGAGCCCGAGGGGGATGCACCTTCCGGTTTAAGCCTCCACGTGGAAAATTATCCCCTCTTCTCATCTTCCGCTACTTTTACCCCGTTAAGCTCTTCCTGCCCGCAGTTCTCGGTTTGCTTCCTGGAAAAGAGCTGTCCTGCGCGTCACTTACAGTATTCGCTCTCTTCGTGTTAAGATGCGAGCTTGATATCAACATATAACATATGTTATATATCAGCGGGTGACAAAAAAAAACTGTCTGCCTTTCGTAATGCAGAGTGTTTCGTGTTTTCTTATCTACATCTTTCTTAAATACCTCTGACGTTGGTCCTTTGGTTGTTTGGCTGTGAAGAGCTAGGAGTATCTAAGAATGCGCAGTCCATCGATCGCAAGTTAGAGCTAGCGAAATCAGTGTCGGCGGTTATCGAGTGAGCCTCAAAAAGCTACAGAGTCGTCGGTTTTCGAGTGAGCTTTTAGAAGCAAAAGAGTCATCGGTTGTTGACGAGTGACCAGGAATCTTCGTGAAGACCTTTCCAACAGACGGCAAAGTCGTACAGAAATTGATCCGATCTTATAAGAAATTCGCCAAAAGAAAAGCCAAACAAAGCTACCTACGTACGCATTATATATCTTATATATATATATATATATATATATATATATATATATATATAATATATATTATATATCTTATATATATCTTATATGTCTTATATTGCACGTTATCTTAACGGGCCATGCAATCGGCACGAAAAATAAAAATGAACAACATGATTCTTGCAGACCCCGTGTGAACTTCTAAAAGTTTGCCAGATTTAAGCTTGACACTCTGAAATGGGTAGGGCCAATTGAATAACCAAAACAGAGAGTTGTAATCTTAAAATCCCTTGCACTTCAGCACGACAGGAGAGCATTAAATTCACATTCAATCAGCATTTAGACTGCAACGTTAGGCTCGTATAAAAGACGGATTAAATGAGGAAACTGGCCAATCTACGTACTGAAAAATATTTGCGGAGAAATTTTCTTATTTTTGTATTGGCTTGACCTAAAGTTTTTTTACTTTTAATAAAAAAAATGCCCATAATCAAGTTCTATAACTTGGGCGCATTAACAGCTATTCGAAATTCTGGTTTGGGTACGTTTCGTAACTAGCATGCCTTCAAAGACGGATTCAACGACTTTCTTAATTAGAACTAACGGAATTGACTGTTAAAAAATGGCTTGCTCATGTGCAAATTTGGATCCATGTAGACAGCAAACTTTTCCTATTCCAGTAAAACAAGGTCAGCATGGACTTTGAATAAGAATACTGACTCCATAGATCTTAGGCAGTAGCACCAAAGGAATCGCAGCAATATTCATCGGCGCTGTAACGGGGCAGCGCTAAATCGCGGTAAGCTGAAAATAGGTAGCTAAAAAGGGATGCGCTGAAAAGTGGTGCGCTGAAACGTGGTGCGCTGAAACGTTGTTAAGCTATGTAAACAAATGTCTACAAGGGATGCGCTGAAAGGCTACGCGCTATATACTGGTGCGCTAAAATGTGGTTGCGCGCTGAAACGTTTCAGCGATACATCGCGGTAAGCTGAATAGAGGCAGATAAACAGTGGGGCGCTGAATCAGTGTTAGGCCTTAGCGACAATCTTGCCAAAATGAGCAACTGCACTGGGAGAAGACCGAAGCATTGGAAAAGCTCGGCTTATAAATGCCAGATCCTCTGGTGAAAACCACCTAGCTTTACCGTGATTCCTCTGTGTGGTGGAACTGGAGTCCCTGTGGACATGCGGAAGATTGTACTCTTGCAGAAGTGGCGGAAACCTGACGAACCTGTTTTTAAATGTCTTTGTGTACTTTGTTCCTTAGTAAAGTGTTGAACTTGTAACCCGCGTAAAAAACAAGACTTTTGCGTGTTAAAATATCACAAGAAGAAGAAGTGCAACGCAAACACGGGAGATTAGATTATTCAAGGTAACGAACTTCCTTTCTTTCTTTCTTTACATTTACTTCTGCTCGGTAATGAACAAATTAACCTATTAAAATGAAAATCATAATCTAGCTCATAAACACTATACCGAAAAAAAATTAAATAAGAAAAAGCTTTCAATATCTGAGTTTTTAATAGCCCAAAATATAAAAGATGAGCCCTACTAAAGTGAGAAAAATCCGCTCAATACTATCAGGTAAGTCTTTAAATATAAACCTTTGGCTCACATACGTTACAAACACATTTGGAGCCATCCCAAGCTTTTATATTTAACTTGAAAAGACTTTCATTCGCACTTGACTTAATATGCTCTAAAAGTGCGTGCCAAACCCTTGGGGCTAAAGTACTTATACTTCGTGAACCAAAAGAAACTTGGTTCGGTTTCGGCACGGCAAGGTTTAGGGGATATCTGGGCGAATGCCTGATAGTTGGCATTAAGAAAATTTCTTTCATATACACTGGGTTCATATTGTTGATCGTTTTAAAGACTTCTTAGCATAAGGTGCTTAGCCATCGAGCTTCCATTGTACAATTATGGGAGAACGCAAGTAGGTGATCGTATGTGGTTGAGTAGTTGTTGTATACGAAACGAAGGGCTCATTCTTGTAGTTATTCTACTTTGGATATGGACGCTGCCGAGGTAAAGTGCCACATTAAGGGGCAATAGTTAAAATTTTAATAGATGTAGCTCTCGATTAGTGCCTTTCTGGCAGCAAGTGGAAGGTTTGATTTTAATCTGATCAGGGCGTTCAGTTGAGCTGCTGCAGCCTTGCAGGTTTTGCTAATGTGCTGGTCAAAATTCAATTTGCTGTCTATTGTTGCCCCGTGGAGCGTCACCCAGTTTTCAGTGATTATTTCGATGCCTTTGATGCGAAGCTTGTTTCTAGAGTTGCCATTTTTATCTTTGATCACAAAGATAGCGTTGAATTTTTCAGGGTTGGCCATCATGTCATTTGAGACTAACCAGTTGATGGCCATGTTGGACTCGTCCTCTAAGATTTTTTCAGATCGTCAATGTTACATGCGTGTGCTGATAGCGTCTTGTCGTCTGCAAAATTGTGTATGTCGGTTCTTTCAATAAATAATGCGAGGTCATTTATGAATATGTTATAAAACAAAGGGCCTAAGATTGAGCCTTGAAGTACTCCCGACAAATCTGTTGGTATGCGCTGCATTTGCCATCTAACGCTTGCACTCGTCTCTTTAAGTACGAGTAGATGTAAGCCGTGCGTCGATGTTTAGTCCGTACGCTCCAAGTTTTGCTATTATAAGATCATGTGATATGCAGTTAAATACTTTTGACAGATCCATCATAACAGCGCCAACTACTTAATCCTTATCGAGGTTTTTTCTACAGGTTTCTAACAGTCGAATTAAAACCTGCTGACTATTATAATTATTTCTGCATGCGGAAATAAAAACTGAAAGAGTTTTTTCTATATAAGGTGCTATTGCTATTTTAACGACTTTTCAAAAATTTTAGAAGTTATATTTACAATACTTGCAGGCCTGTAGCTCTTCTTTTCCGAGCGGTCACCCCTTTGTGGAGAGGAGCTACCGCTGCTTTCTTTGCGCGGTTCGGAAACATTCTCTCGGCTAGGCTGGCATTAATTGATTTTGTGATAGGAGCGTCAAGAGCATTTGCAGCAAGTTTAATAAGCTTTGGGGGAAGCTGGCCTTCACCAGTTGACTTTGTTATATCTAAAGAATGTAATAGGTCATTTGTTTCTTCCTTAGAAACTTCTCAGCTTTTTAACAGCCACTATTTGGGGAGTTTTTTAAAGATAGCTTCTCCAGTTAACCATGGAGTACAGCTATTAAGTCTATCGTTGATCGTGCTCATGGGAAAGGTTCTCAACCGAAGTATTGATGTGCATGTGGACTTCTCCACTTAACGCGTTGCCATGGGTTGAGACTGCTGGCCTTGAAAAGCGTATCGGCGAAGAAGTGCTACCGAAACTTATTTGTTCAAGATGCTCATCACTTGCATCTTTGGAAAAAGAGTTTGAGTGACGGGAGATTTGATGAAATGGTAGTGTTTCGTCCTCTAAGCCGTGCGCAGAAAGACACCTTGATATCTTTCCACGATGCGCCTCATTCTGCAAAAATTTCTGTACCAAACGAGGAAAAGCTTATTGTACTTGGTGATTTTAATGCTCTAGGCTGGCGTTTCAATCAGAAATGGGATGCTCTTGGTCGTTACAGTTTGGAGAAAATGGACAGCGATAGCATGAGGCTTTGTGAACTCTGTTCAGATAGTGGCTTGGTTGTATGCAATAATTCTCAAACCAACAGCTAAACCACAAACACAACCAACGTGGACGCATCCTCGATCGAAGATCGTTCACATGATTGGCTTTATTATAACACTTAAGAGTGATCTTGCTGATGTTTTGCACTACGCGAGTCTTGCGAAGTGCTGATTGTGACACCGACCATAAGTTGGTCCGATGCAAGCTTAAATTGCGCATTCGTAAAA
>QQSS02186310.1:0-27924 GCA_003687565.2 Craspedacusta sowerbii | reverse complement strand
AGTAGTAGTAGTAGTAGTAGTAGTAGTAGTAGTAGTAGTAGTAGTAGTAGTAGTAGTAGTAGTAGTACTAGTAGTAGAAGTAGTAGTAGGGAATTTTGAGAGGGGGATGTCAGAAGAAGTGTATTTGTGAGGGTAATAAGTTTTAGTTGAAGAATATAGATACTGTTGTTAGAACTGGTGTATCTTCTTCTGCCGAGACATAACTTAAGAACTCGGGCGTGCATAACATTTGGAGGTTCCACCGCAAGTTAGTGTCGAGATTGAGATGTCCCGGATTTCAAAGATTAACAAATTTCGGGGAGATAACGAGGTATCGTTTCAAAACTGGCTTAGCAGTTTTGAAGCGCAGCTCGGAGTCGCAGAAGCGAAGAAGAAGGACACGTCGCTGTGTTGCTGTGAGGCCAGTGCGTTTTCAGTGTTGTGTTCATTTTTATTATCTGAGCCGAACAGTGCTTACGAGGACTGCAAATATTTTTTACAAACCAAGTTTGCTAGTGCAGAATACCGAAGATCTTTAAAAACTAAGCTTCGGAACACACGATTTAGTAAAAACTCGAACATTAACCTCTTCGCGAATGAGCTACAAACTATTATCAAGGAGTTAAACGAGGTTTCAGGGGAGATTGGAAGCGATTGCTGTAGAACACACGTTATCCCACTTTGACGAGGACGTTAGAAGCCAAGTTCAAATATAGCAGTTGGCAGGCGCGAAAAATCTCGAGACGATCCTTGAACTCGCTGCTTCTAAATTGTCCGGCCACCCGTTGGGCGTCTCTCAGTTCGCGACATCCGCACCGCCAGGTAATCCGGATCAAGACAATCGAATTAATAAGCTTGAATCGATGATGGAAAAGTTGATGACGAAGGTTGATGCGTTGGGGCGACATCGCGAAGTTCGCTCCGACAGCAGGCCACGCCTGAGCCTGCAGTGCACCTATTGTCATCGTCCCGGTCATCAAAGGTCCGATTCTTTCCAGCTCAACAGTTGCTATGTTTGCAAACAAATGGGGCATATTGCTCGCTTCTGGAAAAGGAAGAACCAATATCAGCCGCCATCATCAACATCGTGTCAGAAAAGCGCTGAATCAGCTTGAAAGGCTAATCCTTTTCTGATTCCGATTGAACTCTAAGGTCGAAAATTAGAGTTCCTCCATGACTTCGGTTCCCAATCCAGTATTTTAAAGAGAAGCGATTATAACAATTTGCACTTCAAACCCCAACTACAGTCTTGCGATAGAAAGGGAATAAGCGTTACGGGAATCCAATTTACCTTTGATGGCCTCATCTATGCCAACATGAAATTCAAAGGGAAGTCTGGAGAGGAATGCGAATTGCCGTATGAGCAGGTACTCGTTTCAAGCTCGATTTAATGCAACATTCTGGTGAAGTCGGTTGAAACTAAGTTCCGTTCTTGTTTGACTGATAATGACCAAATAACGCTTACCCTAAAGCCCCGTGACGAACGTCCTCCGATAGTGCTTCATTGCTTCAAGGAAACCAATCAGACGTCTACGGCTTTTGTTAACATTGCGAAAACCACCATCATTCCGGACGGGTCGCTGACGATGGTGAAAGGTCGGACAAACTTACGATCGATTGCAAAGGCGGAGGACACACAGTTTCTTCTTGAAGCAACCCCGATTCGGGATCAAGTGGTGAGCTTTCACATGAAGATGGACGCTCCAACGAACAATGAAAATTTTCCGATTATTAATGGTACGGGCAGTGACGTTATATTAAAACGTGGCGAGCGCCTAGCGAATATTAAGTTTATAGAACCGGAAAATGTGCAGATATTTCCGTTGATAGCTGATGGAGCTTCAAAGCTCAGCGTAGGAGATTTAGACATAGGTCATTGCTCTATATTAGAGAAAAATCGGTTGCAGGATGTGTTAAAGGATTACTTCCAAGTTTTAGGTAGTCAAGCATCACAGGTCGTTCCTCAGCTACCGGTACAACATGCCATAGACTTAAACACCGAGGCACCAATCATTTTCGGAAGTAGGAGACTGCCCTGCAGTCAACTGGAGGAGATAGGGCGTAATGTTGAGGAACTGCTCGACCAAGGTGTGGTAAGACCTTCTTCTTCTTCTAGTTGTGCTGCACCGATTGTTCCTGTGTGTAAGACTCAGTTTATGAAAGAGGAAGTGAAATTTCTGGGCCACGTGGTTACTGGCAAAGGGATTAGACCCGAAGTAACAAAAATTGCGGAAATTGTAAATTTCAACACGCCGACCAATCTCACTGAGCTCCAGTCGTTCCTTGGCATGTGTGCGCTCTTTTGTAAGGTTGTTGAGAATTTATCTCAAATGGCGGACCCATTAAATGAGCTGTTGAAAAAAGGGAATAAAATTACTTGGGATTTGTGGTGCGAATACTCTTTTCAGAAAATAAAGAACAGCTTACTTAATGCGCATACCTTGGCACACCCAATATTTGGCCAGCTTTTCTTTCTGTGCTGTGACGCGTCCTCGACGGCAATAGGATTGACGCTTGGTCAAATGATAGAAGGAGAGTTCAGTCCCATTCAGTATGGTGGTCGAGCCTTGTCAGATGCAGAGCAACGTTATTCCCCTACAGACCCTGAACTTTTGGCGTGCGTCTTTGCACTTAAGAAGTGCGAAGTCTGCGTTTTAGGACGCGACTTAATACTTTACAACGATCACAAAACCCTTGCATATTTGCAATGATTCAAAGAAATCTTGGATAAACGATATCGATGGATTGAATACTTAGAGCGTATTGGAGTCCGTATAAGATATGTCCCAGAAGCCCTCAATAAGTTAGCCGATTTTATATCCCGCAATTACGCCGATCAACCTCAACTATCAGTCTGAGGTTGCTGTGCATTAAAGTTGTCTGCATCAAGTTATGACGAACTTGAACTGTCAGCTGCACAACACAATGACCCTATTTTGAACCAAATGCTTGAAGGGGAAAAACAACTGCTGTACCTCCAGAATTAGCTCGCTATCGGGATTTATTATTCACATGACGTCATGTCTGTGATTTGCTTGTATGGGGCACACGATTACTTGCTTGAAGATCTCGTGTTTCTTACAGGGTTGTATGTCATTACTCACATCTACATTATCTTACTTTATCAATGTATTATTCAAGTGGTTTGGGATTTACGAGGTAATGATTTTTGATGACTGTTATAGCTGGGAACATTTTCCGTAGGGGGGGAGTGTTATGAGGGGACGTTGTGATTGGTTAGTCACGTGACATAATCAGTCATTGTACTTATGGGTATTGTTTGGACATAGATATATATGGAGATGATTTAGTTGAAGAATATAGTTACTGTTGTCAGAACTGGTGTATCTTCTTCTGCGGACACGTAACTTAGACCTCGCGCTTGCGTAACAGATCCATTCCGATTTTTATTGCGGTGTTTAAAGAGCCTTTCATTGCCACTAGAGTTGATGTGTTCTGGAACAGAATTTTAGATTGTTGGGCATGAAGAACTTAAAACTCCGTGTTCCTAGGCAATTTGGTTCGGCTTTGGCACTGTCAAGTTCAATCGGTAACTTGTTGAGTGCCCTGGTGGAAGTCTTACATTCTAGAACTTGCCTTAAACCAGACCAAAGCGAAGGGGCTGGAAACAATACATTTTTTATGCGTGGCAGGGTGGCGCTGGGGGGAAAAACAAAGTAGACTGGGTCAAGCAAATTAGGAAAAAACTGGGATTAGAAGGACTCCCTCAGATTATAACTCCCATATGTTTACCTTAGATTATAACTTCCATTTGTTTTCCTCAGATTATAACTCCTCAGAACCTCATATAACTCCATAAAGCCTCAGATTATAACTTCCATATGTTTACCTTCTCCACTTTATAGCTTGCGAACTAAGGATGTTATAAAGAATCTGTCTTTTTACTCACCATCGATGCAACGAAAACAAGGTATTACAACCGCGTTCCTACTATGCTCAGAGCCAATACGGGTCAAAATCAGACTAAATACTATGCTTAAGTCTATATAATTGCAAAGTTAAGTAGTATGCAAGGTGCTGCCTCCTATAATCAACATTAAGAATTAATTTTGTTGCAATCCAGCCGCAAGGGAAATTTAAACTCACCTAAAAGCTGCTTACTTATAGCTCCGTACACTCCGATGTTTCTCACGGGACCATAGTAACATGCTCTAGAGTAATTCTCTTTATCCCATTTGCAGGAAACATTGCCTTTGAATTAGAAAGTAACACATTCGTGGCTTTATCTACTGTTTTGTCATGACAATTACTCATTGAACTGCTTGCACAATACCATTGATTTTCTGCTAATAATGTACCCTCGAGACTCAAGTTTCAAGACGCAAGAAGTGTTTTCTCAATGAATTCAAATAAAAGCTGTAGTTGTAACCTATCCAGGATGTATAGTTTACATTTCGTGAAGCCTACAGGGTATGGATTATAAAATAGCGAAATGTTTGTGATTGGTACTAGAAAGAAGCGTTCTCTTAGCCGAGGCTAATCAGATTGAAGACGCCACCTAATCGCAACCGTAACAATCACATTTACCAGAAAAAAAAAAAAAAAAAAAACTACAACTACAAAAACAACGATATAAAAGAGAAGAAGATTTCACACTTGGACTATCGTTCAAGTCAGCATAAAATCGATTAGACAGCGTCCTGAAGAGTAAGTCAGAATGTAGGGTGTGTGAAATCGCACAACACAAAGGAAAGTCCAACCCAAAGAAGGGTGGAGTACAACGAAGATCTGGAATTGAAGCTATATCCCAAGCTACATGTTTAAGCAGTTGTTATTTCAGCAATGCTCAGTCAAAAAAAAAAGGGCATTATCTCAAGCAACTGCTTCATGTATTCGCACAGGTATAAAGCTAACAAAAAAACGCTAAATAAACAATAAAGTCAAAACCATAGTTGGGCACCCAGTCCGTTAAGTACGTTAAGTCTGTTAAGTCCGTAACGTTTTTCCGTAACGAATAACGGTCCGTTACTTTTCTTACAATTTGGCGGACTTAACGATTAACGTACTTAACTTGCAATAATTAATCGATTAACGCTTTGACGCTTTAAAAAAAATTGGGTATCAAGTCCGTTACATTTAAGAGCGTTACATTTTTCCGGCCCAGACCAACATTCATTTGCAGTTTTCTGCACAGACTTTCCTATTTAATTCGGGACTAGTGCTTGTTAGTTTGGGGCGTTCACTTGCATACGCTACCCCGTCCCGTTTCGTGCACTTGTGCATGCCTGTCTCTGCTAAATTGGTTCGGCGATGTTGTGGGTGAGGCGCGCCATGCAGCGTTACCTTACGTGGGCAGTAATTTTATAGTTATAAAACTGTTGCTCAAACGCCTACGCTAGTGCTCTAGCACAGGTCTATTTTTCCCCGTGCCGTCTTTGTTCCTTGTTGCAAGCATGAGACAGTGCCACCAGGTGCAACTCCGTGTATGATGCTGTGGCGGCCCTCGTCAGTTTTTTTGCAACACACAGATAAAGTAGGTTCATTATTTTTGTTTTAGTCTTGCCGAAGCCAGGGTTGCGAGCTACCCCATTTTGAGTTTTTTCCTATTCGGCTCAGGCTTTGTTTCCTGACTCGGTCTCCGTGTCAGATTCTTATAATGAAAATCCGATATCCGTAATCGTAACAAAATAGTTTTAAATCTTGTATGTTTTTTTTGCAAGTTCATTTTATTGGTGTTACAAGTATACAAGACAATTTACCTTTTAGTCTACTAACTACCGGATAGGAAATTACAATATTTCTAGGTATTAGTTTTAATTATTCATTATTATTAATGCAATATTTCATTCATATTTTTTTGTATTTCTTTCAGAGTGGAAATTCCGCGGGAAATGACCAGGCTTGGCATCAACACCTTTACATTGAAGAAAATTGAGTACTTAAAGAAGTATGCTAAGGTCATGACTCACGTGGCCCAGGCTTTGGTCAATCTGCAGGAGGAAAGTCAGGCCTATTTGGGCTGCGTGCTTCCCATTGTAGCAATCACTACATTAAACTTGAGAAACGTCCAGGCAAAGAAGCAGCTCTCTTTCTGTAAGCCTCTGGCGGATGCTCTGCTAGAAGGCATACAGAAAAGGCTTAGCCATTTTTTAGATGACCATGAGTACCAAATGGCTGTTGCTTTCATCTGAAGTTTCGGCTACTCTGGTTGGTAAAAACTGTGCTGGCAGTGTGAGGCTATCCATGGAGACTGAGCTGGAAGTAGCCTTGAAAGAAGCTTCCTATACAGGGTCCGGCTCCGAATCCAGCAGTGAAGAGCTGGATGAAGAGGATTTTTTTGCTGCCTTCCAGCACAGCAGTATTTTCCACTGGAAACAGGATCCTAAGGGCCAGAAGATGCAATCTATCGGATTCTACACTTGAAACTCTTATGTTTCTGAAGGGCAACCAACGCCTTCTGGAGCAGCCCCCCCCCCCCCCACCCACCCGTTACTCCAACTAGAATTAAGCATTTTGATTATAGTCGAAATAAAGATTTGATTGCAACTAATTAGTTGTTTCTCTTCGGGTGAAAATCGTTTTTGACCTACTTTTCGTATTAAGGTACATGTGAACTTACATAGAATTCTAATTAAAGTAGTTTTACGTTTGACTTAAAGTAGCAGTTTCAGCAAGATTTGTAGGGCGTTTTTTTCATATTAAATGATAGGTCTTGAGATGCTTTAGTCGTGCTTACTTTGATAAAAAGGATAGTGTCTGGGGCTCCAAATCATAAAAAAATGCTCGCCGCTTAGCGTATCCGCACCAGCTAGTGTAATTAAGGTAGCAGTTAAGTATATGTTACATAAGTTCGTTATATCAAAAGTTTAACGGACTAAATGACTTGCTAAAGGTTTAACGGTCTTGACGCTTTTAACGCTCTTAACGGACTGTTTTTGTTTTTTCGTTAACGGACGTAGAAGTAACGGGCTTAGAAAAGTAACGGAACAACGTTTAACGGAAGTTACTTTTCACAGTAACGATGCCCAACTATGGTCAAAACACTATTGGAGTAATGTACAAAACATTACAGGTACGCAGCCAAAATAAATGGAATTCACGTAAGATGTTATATGTAGTCTAAAATGTAAAAGTGACATGGAATCACCTCAAAAATTAACCATCATAATCACAAGTCAGGACTCGGACATATGAAGTCGTTAATAAAGCCTTCGTGTCTCTTTTGAAGTGAGGTTTGATTTATTTATACTTATAGTAAAGTAAATAAGCTTGTTATAGTCGAGGGTACCTTTGTACTTGATATTCGCACTACCATGCATCTCAGTTTTACGGTTTGGCAGGGCAAGTTTATGTGAAATACCCATTCAAGTATATGCGCTAATAGTAAAGAATTGGAGAAAGTTGATCAATGCTACCGGTATCTTGCTATTATGCCAGTCGTGCATTAGAAGTCTTAAGTTCAGTGTTATTACATCATGCTTAAGTATGCCTAGTTGTGATGACAGAGCGGACGTCGGCTCTCTAAAATCGGAAATAAGTTATTATTCTCATAGCTTGATTTTGCAAATTTCTTATTCGCTTTAACTCGCTTTTCTTAGCTGAACCCCAGGTAAGATAGCCATAACTCAAATGGGAGTGAAATAAGCTATGATAGAGTGATGTTAGAGTTCGGGCAACGACGTAGTGGCGTATTCTTGAAAGGAGACCATTGTACTTTTCTGTATCAGCCTCGTTTTGAATTGTTTGTTTCCAGGTTCGAACAGTAAAGCTTCAGCTTTAATCGAGTTTTAAAGATTTTCGTTTTGCGCAAAGCCAATCGTATATTTTGGCAATGTCATGTGATATACCAACCGTAATTCTTTTAATGGATTCATTGTTATTTATTTATTTGTATAACTGTGAAATTTTAAGCGATGCTGACGACAGGTCTAGAATCGCTTATGTATATTAAAACAGGGGTGAGTCTAGAATTGAACCTTCTTGGACATCAATGCCCATATGAAGCATCTCGGAGTTCTGATTGTCGATACCGAAGAATTGTCTCTGACCGTGCAGATACGAAATAAAGACACCGCGAATGACTTAGACAGCAAGTTTATTATAGGGAATCTTTTTAAGCTTTCTGTACATCCAAACATAGACCACGCGAAAACTCTCCCTTGCCCAAAACTTCCTTAACGCTACTAATTAAGCTAACTAGTGCATGATTTGTTGAATAATGATTTGGGAACCTGAATTGCAGTTTGTAAATAACCTCGAATTTTTCTAGACGTTCATATAGTATTTTGCCCATGGCCCTTTCAAGAATTTGACCTTAGTTTGAATGAAGGGAAATTGAGCGATAATTATTGCATAACTCCGTGGCACCAGACGTGTGTACTGGAATTATTTTTGCAATTTTTAAGATACTTGGAAATAGCCTTGACTAAACGATTGATTAATCGTTAGTGGTATAAGAGGCGCCAGAATTGACGAGCCAATCTTCAGAATACTGCAAGCCTTTGAGGCACTCAAAGTATTCATTATTTCGATTACTGCGTTGGCATCCGTTGGCATTAAAGATATACCTTGTGCTGCATATGACGGCATGTATGTCATAATTTCGTTTCGTAAGTTCGGGATCTTGCGTCTAGAGATTAACGTATTGGGGATAAGTAATGATTAAAAGCAGAGGCATTGTTAAGGGGCTCCTTTGTGACCTTGCAATTGTTGTTTGTAACCAAAGAAAGAAAAAACTTTTTATATTTGGTTTTACATTATGTTTGAGAATTAACGCCATACTATCCAATGTTTTTCTTATGTTGTCTTTATTTTGAAGGAGATAATTTGAGTAGTTTAAGCGTTTACATCTTTTCATTATACCAATTACTTGCTTGCGTTTATTTTGGTGTTTAGCATGAGCCTCCACTCGAGCTTGCCTATTTATGTCTTTGATGTACTTCTTCTTAATAAATCCTCTCTTTCTTTCATTACTTGCAAGATATCATTATTTATCCACGGTTTCTGTTGCATCCTATTTTCTCTTTGCAAGACTTCGGAAGGGTCCATAACATTTGGAAATTCAGTGACCTGGCCTACCATGATGTTTGCAAGGACTTCTGGATCTTTTTCGTTTCCAAACAGTTATATCCAATTTATGTACGATAGTTCTTCTTAAGATTAGTTCTCATTGAATGTTTTGTTCGAGCGACCATACCTTGGCTTATTCGCTTTATCATTTTCTTTCTAGTGTAGTCAGTAAAAATTGTAAATCTCGCGAAGTGATCCGAGATCAATCAAGTTAAGTTTCCACTCACTGAATTATAAGTACTGTTATTTGTAAAGATCTTATCAATTAGAGTCTGCGAATCAGAGCGACACGACCAGGCACCAATATTAACGTTTTCAATCCAAAAGAGCATGTCGTAAAAATCGTATCACAAGTCAATATTAAAATCTCCCATAATTACTGCAAAATTATCCTCTCTGTCAATACCTGAAGAATTTCATGAAAACACGCATCTAAAAATATTTCAGGGGAGAGACTAGGTGTCTTGTAGGTGCACCCACCAGTAATGTTCTTTTTGCCCCACCAGAGAAATTTCAACACAAGTTGTTTTTAGCCAATTTTCGTGGATTTTCTTGGTAGCAGAGGACAAACCTACTTTTGACATTCCCTGAGAGAGATTTACGAAGACAAGGGCCAGAGACAATGGCAAGAGATCGCACCAGTAAGGACAGCGATTCAATATTACGTTTGGACGAAATACAAATGTAGAGAAAGTGCACATGCAATGATGTGTAGGCTAGTCTTATCAAGTTGAAACCCTATACATTAATCACTGCGTGTGTGGTGCATTGTTGAGTGGTCTTGATGGGGTGTGTGCGACGAAGACATACCAAGAAGCTGGCAGTGGTAGTATTTTATTACTTTATGTGAGCATATATATACACATATATATATTTATTTATAAACAAATATATGCATATATATATACTAATAATTATATGTATAATATATAATATATTATAGTAGTTGTTATATGTATTATATATATATATATATAGAAAGTAAAACGAGATGCTATTATCAAAATATATATATATAAAAATATATATATATATATATATATATATATATATATATATATATATTTATATTTATATATATAGGTAATATTAGTTTTAAACTTCTAGACTAAATAAGCTTTACAAAAAAGTTCTTAACCTATACGGAAATTGCAGGAGCTTGGACCATCGTGGCCATAAAAATTGAGAATCGCATTCTTTTGCTTGAAGTGACTGGCCATGTATGTGTTTTTTTTTTTTTGCCTTTCAGAAGCGCATAGCAGTTGGATTTTATAACAAGCTTCAGCTAAACTGGGTTAGCGTGACACTTCTTCTGGAAACCAGCATCAGTAAGGAATTTGAGATACCAGGATTGGCCTGGAAGAAAATAAATATCCTGCTGGAAAGGAGGGCACGGGGAATGGGGTCTTACTTAAAAGTTTCAATGAATTTCAAACACCGGCAAGCACTCTTCTACTGAAGCTTAAAAGTGCGCACTATGAGTGTCAAAAATTGGGAAAAAAATTCACCCTTGAATGGAACATTTATTCTTTTCATCATCTTCCCTGCATAAGGTTGAAGTGCGCGAATAAGTGATCGAAGAAGATTTTTTGCTAATGACCGTAGATGAGAGCCCTTCTCACGGGCCACAGTTGTCGAGTGAGAAATTAAAATAAACTCGCTCAATTATAGTTCACCTAAAAAGATGATAGCCTTGCCATTCATTTGAGGAGTGCTGTTTTATGTAACAATATATAGTATGCAACTTCATCTTTTCATAACTCGTCTGCTAAGCTTCCCTTTGCATTAGAAACGCTGTGCCGATCTTCTGCATGTTATATACCTTTATGCAGTCTCATTTAGAAGGGTCTTTACTGCATGGCTGCACGCTGCATAGTAATCATTCAGCAAAGTGTGCTTTACTCAGTCAAGCTCGAAGAGCCAATCGATGTTGCATGGCATGTACGAGCAACATGCGGCATAATTTCTTGACCGAAACAAAAATATAATTAAAGCTTTCCTTCTCTATCAGCCCAGGTGTACGTAGGGTTGAGGAAGCGAGCTATTGAAGGAGCAGTATCGGTTACCTGGATTTTATCGGTAAACATTTGAGGAATTGGAAATAAGGAACATTTTTTTATGTCAATTTTGTAAAACACAGCACAACCGTGCCAGAAGGAACGCTCTTTAATTTTCGATACGTTGGGGGCGAATTTGTGTTTTGAAAATTCGCAAAATTATTAAGTGTCATACATGTGCGGCAGTTTTTGTAAAAAGCAACATGAAGCCCGGGGGTTTGGTGGCTGTGTACTTTCTTGCAGTATCATGGTCCGTTCAGACAATGCTTCTTTCACGTTGATCTATTTTATTATAAAATATACACAAATTAAACTATTAAGTAATCTTAACATAAAATATATTAATATTTGAAAAACAAGGATGCCTATGCCACAGTGTTTTTTTTTTCAATTTAATTTTTCCCTCTAACATATTTTCAGTCTTTTTTATCTTCATTGCATGATAGTTGAAGCGATTCGCACGGCATTATATTTGGCTTTCTAATTCAATCAGAAGTGACGTATGGCGGTTACAGTTTAACTCCTTCATTTTCCCCATTCTAGCAAGGGATGGGCCTCATTCAGATCGGCCTTTTAGTAGGAATCCTGGTCTTCTCCGGGCATTGCCTCCAGCTGCGAGAAGTGGTGAAGAAATCCATGGACGCATTTATTAACGGAACTAGAGAGGACAACGAACAAGTTCTAAAGCAATATTTCTTCACAAAAGACCGAGGTACGACCATGTTCAATGTTTTGGTTTGATCTAGGTTGCTATCCTGAGCGTACCTTTAAGAGACCTTTGGTTGGTGTCTCGACTGGCAGCATAATGCCTGAAGTCCCATAAAAAAACTTGAACCATTAGATATCTGAAGTTTACTTTTGCACTCCCTGCTCATTAAGATAAAACAAGTGACCAACCAGGTCCCAGCCAGGTAAATCACTCAAATTTTTAAAGTCGTTACTGTTGAAGTGTGGTCAAAAACTTAAAAACAGGTTGAAATGTAAAGTTTCTTGAACTTTTCTGATAGCCGCTTAAGGCAGTGGTTTTTATAAGAACGTCCAAAAGTGCATAAATTACAAAGGAAAAATTTTTTTCCCGTTTTAAAGTTTACCAAACGGCATATAGATATCTGTTCTTTCTTACGCTAATAGCTTAGGCTTAGAGAAATAGTATTTAGTTTACTGCTCTGTTCTTGTACTTACTACTCATTGCAATAATGAAATTGGTAAAAGTTGCTGCGTCATGTTTTATCGCAATTAAGTCACTGTTACGCCATCTTTTCCAGAAATTGTTTCTACTATGCACATTCTGGATAAGCATTCCTTATAGGGTGGTATGGAAATGTTAGTGTATGTGTGTGTGGGGGGGGGGCGGCGGATGATGGAGACGGTAGAGTATGCAAAAGTGCACATGATAGCTTATGGGGTGCGATACTTCTAGCTGAAATGTGAGTAACAAACGTCTTCAGTGCACGTTCATTATTATAATTCGATGAATCATGCGTGATCAAAATTGTAAAATTCGGCATTGCAAACTCGTAAGTCTCAAATGACGTGTCCACCCGTTGCGCGTGTATCAGACTTTGACCATTCCAGGACGCTTAGCAGTTGATAAGGAAGTCAATAGCTGACAGATATTCGATGGCAATGGAAATATGTAACTTATTTTTATTGTTCATTATGTAACAATTTTTACTCTTTATATATTTAGGACTTTTTTTTATTGTCGTATGAAAATACAACTGTATCACAGGTTTACATTTCTTACGAAGAAGAGCAGCTTTGAAAACCCTTGCGGCCCTTACTGGAAGTGCATGCATAATCATCAACATTATGCGCATGTTTAGAATCGTCCGTTTGGCCGCTGGTGTATGAATCAACCGAGAAGATCTCTGGCTATCAAATTAGCTACTCGGAGTGGAGGCAAGTTGAACAAGACGTCGGTAGGTTTGCCAACCACATCTATTCGTGTGAACACGGTGGAATCACTTCTGCAGCTGGGAAGGCAACCTGCTATTTGCGAGCCTTAGAGTTGGTCGAACAGACAGTAGGTGACATCAAGTGGAACTTTCTGAAGGACATCGTCCATGAGCAAATCGCTACGAAGATGTCATACCATTTTCTGGTTCGCTCGATGATATGCAACTTGTTTCGAGTGCTGGAGAAATTTCTCCTCGACATCCCCAAGCGGGACGAGCAATCCCGATTGAAGTCGAAGATGAATTTCTTCTACCATCGGACCAAGCAGAATCTTGACTTAGTTGTCGACTACTCTCCACTGCGATGGCGAGAGGACCAAGTCTCGGCGCCGGAGATTTGTCAGGTGCGGCAGTACTTCTGGCAGGACTTTGAAGAGAAATGCGAGACCAGGTGGAAACGAAGTCTGGACGACGGGGACGATGGCGGGGACGCTACATCGGCTCGAGACGTGGTCGAGAAATCGCCGCGTAGGAAAACGGAAGCCGAATCCGCTCCTGCTACAGGGAGCAAACGAAGTGGTCTCAACGACAACAATGCCATACGGAAAGCGTTCAGAAAGGCTCTTGATGACGAGGCGATCGAGAACAAAGTCAATGGCATCGGCGGAATTTCAGGTGATTACGAGTTACGTATGGTTTGCAAAGTGACCGATCACGTGAATGGTAAAGTGATCCACAAGGAGTTTATGAGAGCGAATGTGGGTGAGAAAGGGCGGACCATGGAAAAGCTGTTGAAGAATGCCTGGGGCCCGAGGAACGCCTATGTCGCTGACCTAAAGGGAAATATCGGGCCGTTTATAAACGGATGGCTCGAAACGTTTGCTCTTGGAATTAAAACTAAGTTGAAAGAAGTGCCGTAAGAACACTTTTGAAGATTGAAAGTCAACGCGAAACTGACAGATTGGCAAAACGCAATGACGACGAGCTACGGGTGAGCAACTACTTGCTGGGTAAACAAAAGAACTCCTGTATAAAAAAAAACATAGAAAGCTACAAGATTAATTTATTAAAATAAAGAGCTGCCTTTACTCATATTCACGGTCTTTGTCACGCAATTACGTATTTTAGTAATTTTTTGGCACCTTCCCACAAAACACATTTAAATAATTAGGCAAAGATTCTCAATGCAGATGACGTTTGATTGCATCTTGACTGCCGCTTCGTGCTATCTTTGAGTCACGAAGTATAAGAAATAAGATGTAACTACGGCTTGGCTAAATCATTGAATTTTCAAACAGGATTGCTAGAAGATGCCATTTAACTTCGTTATAACTTGCTCCCAGCCACACGAAAATCTCAGATATTTCTTAATCAAACTGCGCCTGAAGATGAAACTGCGTTTGTCTCAAACTGCGCCTGTGGAAAATCAAACTGATTGTCAGGTCCTGCTCTGTTGGAATTGCCGTGGTATCTCGTCTTAGAGCGCCTTTATTAACGAAGAATTCAACTTTGGGTAAAGTTTTCAGCAAAATTGTGTCTATACCTGCTACTGGTGCCTCAAATTACACCCAAACGTTGGATCAAGAAGTGCAGATAATATGTGTGACTAAAGCCAAAAGTTAGTCTTTGCAGGATTATGCTGTAATGCTGTCACGTACGACCCATTCATGTTACAACAAAAAAGGGCTTGGAATAAATTGCAAGTATTCAGAATTTGTCCTTATTGGTATCCCTCAAATTTGATAATTGCAAAACATCGCATACCTCTTTCTAATTCTACCTCTTTCAAAGCCTTCAGGGTTATGTGATTTAGCATGACGAAGAGGAAAGGCGCGCTTTAGAAAAGACGGAAGTCGCTTATCAAGATTAACCGCCTAAAGCCCACCTTAATTCTGGATTCGAAATACTTGATGAATAATGGCTCTGCCTTTTTTAAGCTGTCAGCCAGTCAGTGTAGTCCTTTTGCTCGAGAAAAAAATACAATCAACCAACCAAATGCATGAGTGCATTTATTGACTCTTCTATGAGACTTTAACGTATCGACTTCATTTCTTTTCTAAATTTTGGCAGACCTTAAGAGTTCCTTTTTTTTTTGCCTTGCGCATTCTTTACATGATAACTGTCGTCGAATGTCCCACAATAAGCAGTCAGTTAGTAAGATAAACAATCGTTTATGTTGCCAAAACGCACCATAGCGACTAGACGATCCTAAAAAACAACATTCAAGATGGTATCAAGGGGAACGGTGGAGCAAAAAGAAGAGCGAAGATGAAGAACACATGAGCTGAGGTCTTATATGAACTGAAGGAGTGACTTAACTTAGAATTATTGGTTAGGTAGGCGGAATTTAGATAATGAATGGTTCAATAATTTGCCAAAAGCGTTTCGCAGAGTAAAACCAAACGTAAACCCTTGCAACCAATTTATTTCTAGTCCCATAAATTCAGCACTGCATTTACAATCCACACGTCCCTATATTTAAGCAAACAACTGCTCTAACCTAAATAATGGTGAGTTCCGGCTAAGTTAGATACATTAAGGCCTGTCATGCATCTAGAGTTGTAAAACTACTTTAAATTACTTTACAGTGGCAGAAGTAACAGGACAGTCAATGTCTTTGACTCGCACAATCAGGTTGGACGATATTCCGCCATCTTGAATGTGACTAGGAGCACGTCTTTGTGACTCCAGCGAGAAGCGCATACTTTAGACAAGCCAAGCGCACGGGCAAGTCTGGACATAGGAAGACTCTCAACATGTTAGGGCGAGTTTGAGCAAGTCTGGACTTGTGATGAACCGCGTCTGCGCAGAATTTGATAATGTCTTCGATGGCTCCTGCATTGGTAAGCCCGTGGTTTTGCTGTCAACCAGCTAACAAGGGAATCTTCGGATAGGAAATCGCTATTCTTTTTATCGGAGCTCTCATAGTTTTAACTCTTACCTCAAAGCTTCGCTTTTTGCTTTAACATTGGACAATAAATTAAATGAAGATTAATTGAATATCCTTTAAAGTTTATCTTTAAAGTTTCTTTACTTACAATAGAGCTGAAGGAAGGACAGCTTGTTATCAAATTCAACCTGTCGATAAATCAAAGCAGGTCGAAATCTCGACCTGTAAGGCACCTCACGAAAGATTTCTCTTTACCTGAGAAGAGAAATCATTTTAAGCCAAGTCTGTTGGCAAATCAAGGCAGGTTGAATTTTGGCATTTCTTACTTCAAAGGCAATATGGTGATTACTTGAGAAGAGAGGGGAGAGAGATCGAGGCGTTATCCTTGTTATCAGAAGCATCCGACACCAAACCTGCGTAGCTAGACGACTTCGTCAGGCTTATGACGTACGTGGAAACCGATCGGGGTTTTTCCAACGTTCCAAGCGAGGAGACATCAGTCATGGCTATGCGGTGGCATCCAGTTGAACCCCTCTCTACATGCTCAACGTTTGAAGATCTGCGTATTTTGATAGCCTCCGTGCCTGGCAGCGTTGTGGCTATGACGACGGTATGATTACCGGATTCGAATATAACTTGACTTTGCCGCTGCACAACCCCGTCTGACTTGTCTATACTTAAGAAGGATTTATGAACCTGCGGATTGCACGCTCTCGCGTGCGTTACGGGGGTCAAAGGGACCGTGTACGTGTTTAGTTCTTCATCTGTTATTTGGAGTCTTACATGATCAAAGGCACCGTCTAAACGTATGTCACTATCGTGTTCCAGCAAATTGCTTTGATATGTCGGATTGGTATACCGCGGGGAGCTACTCTGTAGCTGCTTGTTTTCTTTCGGATGAACCACCAAGGAACAGAGTACCGGTATAGCCAGCAAGCCATACTCGACCAACCCGGTGCATATCGAAAGGGTACATGCTATGTATTGTCTGTAGTGAGCAGGGGTTCTCATGAAGATAGGGAAAGACACTACTGTGACTAGACACAACCACAACATAGCTGCAGCGATGGCTTTGTCTTCTCTGTAGCTTGGCTCCAAGCGGCATCTGGCAAGTGCTTTGTACGTAGCAAACAATAAGAATCCTATTGAGAAAAAAAACATAGACTAGAACATATTACAAATGAAATTAGATAGGAACTCTGGGAGAATAAAGATTAAGAAGGTATGACACGCGCGTTTAAAAAAAACTTTAATTAGTCTTTCTTATTTCTTCGGGTAAAAACTTCGGTTATCTAATAAAGCAATTGTTTCGGATGCCCAAAAACATATCGGGATGCGTCCGTGGGCAAACTCTAGGTTTGCGCTTACATAAAGATACCACCTGCTCAAAGCAAGCTACAGCACTAAAACTAACTATCATGGTACATAAAGTCAACTAATCTGTTATTCAAATCCGACAAGAAAGTTAAGAATGCATTACTAGGCCAGATGGAACTATACGTTACCTGTATTGTAAGCACATAAAAAACCCAGACCCAGCACGCTGCTTCCAGAGCCACACGTCAGGTACTGGACGCCAGATACGTTCGCCGCTGTTGGCTTTGGAGAACCGAACAGGAGCAAGCAGAGTGTACAAACGCTTATCTCCATAAACGTGATGACTCCCAGGGCAGACAGTCGCTTCTTGCTGGTGCATAATTGAGGCTGATAGTTGATACCGGTAGAATAGTCGAATCTTCTTAGTGAATGACGTCTTTTTAACAGTAGCATACCTGAAATGAAAATAAATTGGGATATTTCTTGCTTAACTCACCACCTCTTATCAAAATCTATGTGTGCAACAACAGGGCTTTGTTTTTGAGAACTCCTTGTATAAAGAATCGCGTCAAATAAAGCCAGCTTTATAATGTTGGATATTGACCGAAGACTCGCAGAATCAAGATGGCCTTGCTAAATAAAATTAACACATCTGACTATCATTTACTGTTTATCATCTATAAAAAGATAGTAACATCTTCTGCTTGTTAGGTAAATCCTCACCCCAAGCTAATAATTAAGATAATTGAGAGCATAATAATTAAGATAATTAAAAACATAACTTACCAACGTTCAATGTGACGGAGACTCCGGCAACAAAGGGAGCCAAGACGCATGTTATTTTAGATGGCTTCATCAGGAGTGGCACAGGGAGACAAAAATACAAACAAATGCTAGTCCACAAAGTCGCGTTCTCCACTATGAAAGATCTTCTATAGAGAGGCTCCAATACAAGCTTGTTTAAGTGCCAGAAGCAGACACAGGTTGTGACTACAACCAAGGAAAAACACAGACCAGATATTGAGATGATCAAAAGTGACAGCATGCCTGTCCACTGAGAGTATCGTGCATTTAACGAGACGCAGAACTCGTGGTCAGGAAGATCGTTACATGACGTGCACTGAGAATGGTTGCTAGGCGACAGCGTAGGGATGCATTTTGAACATTCCCAGCAGCAAGAACCCTGATCAGTAACCATCACTTTAGTATATCCTGCAAGGAATTGAAAAAAAAAACTTGTTTATTAAGTCACGCAGGAGTAAGTTTTACAAACTATAATAAGGTTTTGGCCCCGTTTAGATTTTTCTTGTATATTTTATGAGCTATGATATCCTACAATGTCAAATGACATCATAATTAGATATGGAATAAGCATCATGTTATACATATATGTACATATATATATATATATATATATATATATATATATATATATATATTCATTCACATATAAGGTGCCTTTATCTTCCTTTTACATCTTTTAAAAATTTATTGAATAAATAATTTGAAAAAGGATCATAGCATGTCTTTCTTACCTGTTGCACAGTCTTTGCTACAAAGCGACACTTGTTCTCGATTTTCTTCCGTATTCCAATGTATCGGACGGACAAAATTTATCGCCTTCGATTCCATACTCCAACCGATGCGTATAAATTCAAAGTGACCTTCCACTGGTACTAGACTGCTCATACCCAGGACTTGCTCTGATGCTCCGAAGTTGTGCTTTGCCTCAAGTTCGTGCCCAGACTGCAATTGCAGAAGAAATTCTTTCCATCTCATTCTACTGACATGTCCTGGGCACGAGGTGAAATTGCAGCCGAGAAATTTGTGTAGAGTATGAGCAATGTCTTCGACGATGTTCACAACGGTTGCCACGCCGTAAGGTAGAAAATTGCGGTTGAATTGAGAAGTGCATGGCGTGTTGTTACCCAAAAGGCATGCCAGATTTCTTAAACGTCGATATTCCTGAGCCCACAAGTTATTCCTCGATTTTGTCGCTAAAACTTTCTGAACAAACTCATCAAAACCGGCATTATTCGGCGCGCTATTAGATACACCAATCATTCCTTGTAAGTAATGTCCAACTTTGGTTAGGTGAGACTCGTCCCAGAACGAAATATCAGAAACGATTACGGTCATTTGAACTACTTTTTCGGAAAGCACAAACTTAACAAACTGACCGATATACTCATGGCTAAGAAACAGTACAAGAACCCTGGCCCTCGTTGATCTGCTCGCCTTTTGAAACCAAAAATCTGCGGTTTCCATCCGAACAAAAGCTTCGATATCCACGCAGATATTTCCAATCGTCTTAAACTCCTTTTTAAGTTGCTCTACTCCCATTCGCCCATAATGGTCATCCGAACCAAGTATGGTGATGTATGTCCAGGCATTTGCTCGGACCAAGTCAGCAATACTACTAGCTTGCAGTTGTTCGAGCGAGGGAAAGCGTATGAGGTATGGGGACTTCTCTTTGGTGATGCTCTGCGAGCTTGCAGTAACCATAGGAACATGAAATATGGCGGACACTTCGGCAATAGCCTTCAAAACCTCGTCAGCGTCTTCGCCAAAAATGAAGATGGTCTTTGTAGGTTTCGTCACTTCTAGCAATTAAAAAAGCAAAGGTGACATTGCTGGATTTAAAAGAGTCTCGATAATCCTATCAAGCCAGGGTCTTTATTTTAAATCCAGTCAAGATATTTGGATCTTATAAGCAACAAAAAAAAAAGTCGAATTGTGTCGTGCAACTCTTGATTCTAAGAAGTTCCATCAAGTTTCCTGTAATTTACGCGAAACTTCAGAGAAACAGCGCATGCGTAGGCTATGCAAATTACTTAGCGACAATAGGTTAGGCTATGATTTTTAATTTGTCAACAACAACAATTTTTGAGATCAACAGTTTAACCGAAAGTTGTCTAGGCCTGATGGGATAACAGCTCTTGTAACTCGCTGCAACTGTGAAAGGAAATTTTGAGAGTAGCTGTATAGAAAAAAATCCCTTGCAAGTCACAGATAATTTTTTAAGTAAAATAGTATTTGAAAAAAAATTATAGTAATCCTAGCTTGCAATTAATAATCGTCCTGTTATATTAGGGTAAATTTTAATTGAAGCGTTGCCGTAAGAAGTTCTCTTCAAAAGGAAGCAAGCTTGTAAAGATTCATTCTTGAAGAAATCAAAGCGAATGAAGTAGATCAAATAAATCTAAAAATAAAAAATACCTTTAATGAACGGCGAACCAAACTCGGATGATTTCTCACAGCTTTCAATCGCCTGTGGAAAATATTTCCTGGCAAAACGCAGCTTCAGGCATGATCGAATACCTTGCTCGCTGGAGCTGCAAGTGTCTCGAATGTCGAAGCCTAAGTGAATTCCAGGAAGCAGTGTTTGGTTGGCATTAATTCTCTCGATTGCAAACAGCATTGCCAGTATGTGCTCGTACGAGTACTGGTTGAACTTACCCAGGCACGGGCTCTGAGTGACCGATGCATAGTCGTCGAACTTAAGAAACCGTGGTGGTGAATGAACCGCGAATAGCCCAGCAAAGATGTAGTCTCCGTCCATGTGAAAGCCATTGTCAAACATTTCGTTCATTTTGTCGTAGGAGGTCGAATAGCCCCTTTCTGAGGAGTCACTGCTCGCGCAGAGCGCTACCACTAGGCGAAGAAGTAATAGCAATACGGATGATTTCCGAGCCATTAAAGTTTTTGTTGACAGAGGAGATTAGGTATGCTACAAAAATATGGTCGTTTTACGTCCTAATTCAGCTTCGTGAAGATATCACTCTCCTCGCAGGAATGATTGACGGTAACTACCTTTATAGCAAACGATGTTTCATCGTTGGATTGCAGGACATTGCGTCTCCATTTGTAGAATCTCCCTAAATCCGTCGTTTCTTTAAAGAAACCTTTGTAGATCTTTTGCGTTTTAGATGCAACGACACGACGCAAACGAAATCAAGCTTCGAATTTCTACGTTTAAAAATCCGCGATCTTGAATCTTTAATATCTGTGAGAGCAAAAATCACGTTATATTGTGACTAGCAAGGGAGGAGCCGTTAGAAACGAAGCAATTGCGCATCCGCAGTATTTAGCGACTGCTGTCTCCCGCGAGAGTATGATTTTTTGGGTAGCATATTACTCGGAAAACCGCGCCAACGTTTGCACCTGTGAATAATAGCGATGTGAAAATGTTGACGTTTAAGCAGATGTAGGTCATTAAACTCTCATTAGGAAGGCCGATCGCATTTGGAGTAATTAAGGTACGAAGTTATCACCATGCGCCGAGGCATGAGGCATTTATTAATTAGGGTTTTGCTTTCTCAAGGTGAGGAAGTTCTTCGAAGTGTCGCGCGCTTTTGATTGCGATGAATGCTGTAAACTGACTTTTCTTAAACCTTAAGTTAATGCAAGGGAGTTACATGTCTTGCCAAGAGATTTAAGCAGAATTTTTCCTTTCTTTGATTGTATATCTTGATTTCATATCTTGTTTTCTTCGTGAATAGTCAGAATCTTTAGCCTTCAAGAAGCCGTCACCCTGGCCTTTGAAGTTTCTTAGGTAAATATTTACTTCATGCTTAAAAATCTTCTGGGTAAATATAAACTTCATGTTTAGAAATCAAGAGCCAATCCAGTCCATGGTAAGGGAACATGACCACACCTTTCCTTTTGCGTCAGCAAGTTAATTGATCGAAGGCGTGGGGCAGGACACTTACGGAAAGTTATGGGGCTTAGCCGACCAGGCGCTTCCACCTTTCCATACTTTCTAGCCCCCGGGCACTCCTTATCATGTTCAACCTGTTGTCCGATGTTATTTTCACACACACACACACACACACACACACACACACACACACACACACACACACACACACACACACACATATATACACACAGGTACATACACACAGATATATATGTGTGTATTTGTGTGTGTGTGTGTGTGTGTGTGTGTATGTGTGTGAATGCGTGTGTGCGTTTGTGTTTGTGTTATGCCTGCGTGTGCGCGTGTGTGTTTCTGTGTGTGCGTGTGTGTGTGTGTGTCTGTGTTTGTGTGTAGGCGTGGGTGTTTTTTTGTTTGTGTGTGCCTGTTTGTCTGTGTGTGTTTGTATGTGTTTGTGTGGCTGTGTGTGAACATGTGTGTGAAATTCGATTTCGCAAACTCTTACAGAGGCCACTGACGAATACTCTCCTCTTTTCGCAGTGAACTGGAGTTTTGTGAGAAGGAATGTGGCGCTACTTTGAACTACATTATCCTACTAGCTCTGGCATCACCACATGCCTACTGCTATATCTACATTCTGACCCTAGAGAACTGAGGGCTAGTTAGGACGTGCACGACATTATTGCTTGCTAACTAGCTCACACTCAAACATGTTTACATTACTATCACCGAAAAACTCCGTTTGTTGTACGATCCAAAAATTTGTCTTCCTATAATGCGCGCTTCGCTGTGAGGTATTTTGTGATCCCCATCGTTTTTAAGCGTAGAATTATTGACATAGGTATATATGTATATACTTGTGTAATGGAAGCAAGGGATGAATTAGCTGCGAATATGGTTAGTTCGCAAACGTTTTTTATCTGCGACTTTTCTGCGCATACGTGTTAGAAGTTTCCATGAATGTTCTGCGAGTTCCAGGATACTCGACAACCCAGAGCGGAAGCCGATTGCGCTCACAAAATCGAGCAGACCTGTGTAAGCGTAGCAGGTGGGCCGATGGCTCGCCTTCTGCATCGCAAAAGCTCAGAGACAATAACAAACATGGCTGCGCAGGATCATGAATGCTAAAGTGACATAGAGGATTCAGCAACTTCCTTGATATAAGTTCGTTTAATGCAGTAAATGACAGAGAACCGTATTCTCAATCGAATCACAGGGAGACAAAGGTTCTTCGATTCTTGAGCGGACCAACGCATGAGGCAGAATGTTGTTCTCCGTGCACGACGCTTTGACGCTTTACAACCACCAAGCATGGCTGGCGTGACACTTTGTCAGCTATCGTCTGCCTGTGGCTGGTCGGCATTCATTTGGATCCTTGCTCTTGGTACACTTTGGTGTAAGTATGGCTACATAGTCTTTTTAACCCATCGATGAACTCCGTTCGCTACCGGCTATGTAAAAGCATAGATTTATGTCTGTAAAGCACTTGCAAGTGTGAGTGAACAATGAATATGTGCATGAAATCATGGATGCCTTAATGCACACATGAAATGTTTCTGTCCTAGCGAATGTATACGCGGTGGAACGCGTTGATGAGCCAGCCATCAGGCATTCTCGGTCACCTAACGAGGACCCCGCGTATGACATGAAGAGGCCGGTGTCCACAGTGGAAGGCGGCCGGTCAGAGGACTTGTACACGAACAAACTAATCATGGGTTTGATAGGAGGGCCCCCTGCCGCAGAATCTGTCCAAGCGTCCGCACGATTTGATAATGATGAAGGTGCGATGGAAAATCCGAGCTCTGCAGGCTTTAGCAGGGATGTAAGTGTGCCTGGCCATAGAGAACGTGGACAAGACTCGGCTACAGACCTTCGAGAAGGCTCAGATCACGAGGATGAGAGCTTCACGGGGATTGATGGCCGTGAATATCACCAAGAAGACAAGGACTACCTCACTAGTAGCTACGGGACGAGAGGCAAGCAAATTGACGAATCTTCCTCGACCCATGATGACAGCAGTCGTCATGCGCAAAGCGACGACGGATTTAGTGACGTAGCTGATCGACGTCACAAGAGCTTTCATCACATAAACGACGCTCTGAGCAATGAGAACGAGTGGCTCGGGTCTCAGCTCTCGGCCATACAAAACGTGGATGCCAACGTCAAGAACATTCTGGAAGAACACGACATGAACAGGGGGTCACCGCAAGAGGAAGAACCCATCCGGAATGAGAAGGGTCGCACGAGAAGCACCGAGGAAGACCTCAAACCCGATAGAGCAGAAGACTCCACAAGCTTTGAGACGGAGTCCGAACGCATCGGCAGTGAGACAGATAAATCTACTCGTCACTGGTCAGCCGAGAGAAAATCCTTTTCCGATCCAACAAACGATGGAGATGACGACTTCGAGAAGAGCGCAAGCGAGTTACTGAACTACGGCGTCAAGCCGAACGGTATGATAGTGGACGAGAGTTTCTCAGCAGCAAATAGAAAAGAAGACATTTTTAAGTGGGCTGGTAAAGCCATTGAAAACGGCAAGAAAAATCGTCAAAGTTCAAGGGAGGTCCGAGATTATGTAAACAAAGTGAAAGACTCCCGACTCCATCACAATAACCTGCAGTCGGTGAGACCAATTGAAAGGGGTGTAAGAAAAGCGTTTTTGTATCCATTATTTGAGCGTTTGCCAGGGTCAAAGTACAACCATTTGAGAATCTCAGATCCTGCAAAACGAGCAAAGTTTAGATCCCAGGCTTCAACCAAAAAGGCGACTTACATGTTGAATGAAAGCAGTCGGGTATCTCGTTTGCACGACTTCGGAGTTGGTGCTACTTCTCTTCACAGCAGATCTCGTCTAATTACATCTCCGAAGCGGAATTTGGTACCGGGAACCACTTCCAAGGAACATAAACAGTCCGAATGGCATGTCCGATTCTCCAAGTCCCACATCGAGAAATCAACTCCTGCTTCTGAAAACCATTCGAGGCAGGGCTCAAATCGATTGCCCCAGCTTCAAACTGAACTTTCCACGACAGGAATAGTTAGGAATTACGAAGAAAGAAAGCTGGCGTCGCGAGGTGGGTCTTAAACTGAGTAAGATCAAATTCGGTGAGATATAAATTGCATGAGATGCCTCCGAATAATTTCATAATTGCATGTCCGAATAATTTAATAATTACATGTGAGTGCCAGGTGTAAAGAATTACGTTTGCTTGGTGCGACCAGCAAATATCTATTAAAGCCATGCAGAGGGAAAGCTCTGGAGCTTGGCTTCCAGCTGCTCGTCTTCATGTCGTTTGAAATTTCTGACGTGCGAGAAAATAAGTATAAGCTTGAGCTTAAATATATGCATTTCTTAAAGAATACATGGAGTTGCCTTTGACGTGTTTATTTTCTAGCGGTATCCTACGCGAACAGAAATGGGGAAACCGTAGTATTTACAGTTGGGACGGAAGACGTAACCTTTGACAGTGCTCACTCGAGGTGCAATACGGTTGGTGGAGAGCTGGCTAGTGTCGCTGATAGTGGCGAACATGACTTCATCACCGGGAATGTCCTGCCAGAACCTGGACATTACTGGCTGGGACTGACGGACAGGGACGTAGAAGGACAATTTAAATGGCTAGACGGGTAAAGCTAGCTTTCCTTACATCCCAAGATCAACACCCTACATGCTAAAGCGGCGTGCTTTGATGTACTTAACCTCTATGCAAGATTAAGGCTAACCATAAAAACGACCAACTCCAATAACCCCAACTACTTTTACCTTCAATTTTGACGTTCCAAAAAATCAGCATCAAAAATTCCTATAGTGAGAAGTCAACGATTCTTTAAATCCGTCGTATAGATAGATAGATAAGTTTTTAACGAGCCCCATTCGCCATGGCTCATTTTTTAAGTCCGTTGTACAACTTTTCACAGAAAAATTAAATTTTCATGTTACGTTCATCTAGATGAGATATTTGATTTAGGTGAGCCTAGAACCCCCCTCCCCTCTTGAAAGTATACTTCAAACTTTTTTTTGTTCTTATTTTTAAAACGAGCGTTGCATAAGTAGAGAAATTCTCGTTATACTCGAAGCTAGACTTATTCAAAGTGGTAACGCTTTCTTGTAGGACAGTCACAACCCTTAACTTCATTCAACTTAGTAAATTAAGTTTTCGAAGGTCACTCGATACTGCGTCTTTATAGGTCAGCTCTCACATTTACCAATTGGACTAACATGGAACCGGATAATGGAGGCAGACATGATGAGCTGAAGCGAAAGGAAGACTGCGCTGTCATGAACCCTTCCTTTGATTGGAGTGACGAGGATTGCATGAGGCGATTCAAATACATTTGCAAGACATTTCCACTGGGGACGCAGAATCTTATCAAGCCAAGTTTGCCTCAGAATAACATCCTAGTCAGTGGCACATCTTTAGCACAAGATACCTATACATACCCCTCTGCGCAGCTTCCTAATGAAAATTTCTTAGCCTCTCCTTTGGCATCCTCAGAATATAATGAGTTTAAAGATAATCCCATGTCAGGCCAAACGTCGGAAGTTTCCAAAACTTTCGCAGTGGATAAACTAGCTATGGGAAATCTCAATGAAATGAATGGGATGACGAAAGCGACGGATAATAACGCAAATGTGACAGAGGGGTTCGCTTCCAGCATCGCAGCTGTTTCGCGAGGTACACCTCAACGTGTTAGACCTGGAGGAAATGGTGGATCCCTTCCTGAACAGATAATCTCTTCGAAGCCACGTGAAACGCTTTGTAGAGCAGACCAGACATGCCATAAAAAGATCTCCGTCCTACGGGCGCAAGGTTATTCCTGGTATCCTTACTTACAACCTCGACCCAAACCCACTCGGGAAGTTTGGAAGATCGTTAATTTGCTAGCACGCCAATTAACACCTGGATTCCTTGTGGACTACTCAGCACGGTTTTCTCCTCATGTAAATATTGTTAAGAAGGTATGCGGTAGCGCTTGTGGAGAAAGTGCCTCGAAAGTGTTGTTGGACCCAACGGAAGCTGGTGAGATGTGTGGTCGCTCATGTGCAAAGGCACTTCTTGCCATGAACCCGGAGCAACTGTGGAGTGTGCTTGCCTCCATGAGAAACAGCGAGGATTTGCGAAAGCAGGCAAACTCCAACCCAGCCCACAATGACGACATTCTTCAAAGCCTATTGCGAACGCCGATGCTTAGACAGACTGCTCTTCACGCAGTTGCCAATCTGATTTCGAATGAATCTCGAGAGATTTCTCCACACCCTGTGGCAATGAGTGGGGTGATCCCCCAATTCCCCGGTTCTCCACACCCTGTAGCATTGAATGGGGTGATTCCCCAAAATCCCCGACCCGCATCTGAATTTACCCCAACAATGCCGGATCATGGAGGAATCAGTGCAGGTTATGGTCAAGTTCGTTCAGGAGATACCGTGTCCGAGTCAATCAGGATGCCGGGGGTGGATGACTTTAAAGAACAGACAAATATTAATTCACGCTTTTACCAGGATGACGACAAGGATCTCTCAATTTCAACGGAAAACCCACAGCAAAATGAACTTCCAGATCAATTCTTGCCAGTGCATCAAGCGTCTTCCATTCCCGGAGCATTGACTGGCAGCGATGGAACATCAAGCTTAGCAGCTTCTCCCGCAGAATCTGCACATGTTTCCGATATGCCAACAATGCAAGTTGCTGATAATAGAGATAAACAGGACCATCAGTCGCTTGAAATTTCAAATTTCAACTACGGGTATGGCCCCTTAAGGAATGATAGCTACGACGAAAATATTATGAAAGACTACAACCGTAGCTCAGAAGATTATCAAACATACAAAAGGAGCAGACCCATGTCAAAAATAAAGACAAAACTAACAGTGTCGGGATCAAAAATAAAAACTGAAGAAGAAAGATTAAGCAATAAAGCTGGAATTAGGAAGCAGGGTAAGTTAGTAGGTACATTTTCTATTTAAATAGAAAGAAAGAACAATTAATGGAAGGAAAGAAAATATATACATAGGTACATGGATAGATAGATAGATAGATAGATAGATAGATAGATAGATAGATAGATAGATAGATAGATAGATAGATAGATAGA
>QQSS02186299.1:0-13651 GCA_003687565.2 Craspedacusta sowerbii | reverse complement strand
GTATGTATGTATGTATGTATGTATGTATGTATGTATGTATGTATGTATGTATTTATGTATGTATGTATGTATGTATGCATGTTTGTGTTGCTTTATTGTATGTGGCCTCAAATCGATGTGGCCTTGGATGTTAGAGGCTATATTGTTATTTACCATCAATAATATAAACATTTTCCTTTGGGAAAATGTTATCGCAATGCCCTAGCTTCCATCTCAACAAGAAGCCCTGTGCCTTGTGAAACCCACACTTTTCTTGTCAAGTTCTAGTGTTCAAGTAATAGTTTGATATTAAAACTGCTAATCTTATGTGGAATCACCCTTGTTGACATTGAAATCTGTTTTAGCGTTAGCCGTGATGAGTTTAGAGAAATGTAATGAGCACTTACGTAGATTGCTGGCTGATCTAGTAAGAGAAGCTGTTGTCTTTGTTGACGAGCAATCTGCTGAGTGTCTTCATTGGCTTGATGGTGTGAACTTGTTGTATGGAGCTGGGGCATTAAACATCTTAGACATTTACAGACCAAAGGTAAATTCACAGTATTCAATGCTAATCTTGTTCTAAGGATTTAGAGAATACTCAGCCTTTTCATATGATGCCAGTAATGTTTAATGCACCTGACAAACCTATTGGTTGTTGTTATTTAGATGTTGGGGTTTGGCATTGTTTGGAAGCTGTTCATAGGCTTAGAATAAATCATATTGCAATTTTTTTGTAATTATTGATCTTTTCCTGTTATGTTCCTTAGTCTTGCTCAAGGAAGTGATAATTAAAATCTGTTTGGAAATAGTGCTGCTCATAAAAGTTTTTTTTTCTTATAGTTTTTTAAGCCTTGATGTTTCTTTGCTTTTTGTTTTGTTAATAATTTTGGCTTTTGAGTTATGTTATCCTAAGTTTCCCTTTAGTTTCCTGTATGTCTGATCCATTTAAGTCTACAGACATACAAAGAAGTGGCTTATGTGTCGCTATCTTTTCTGCTTCATGTCATGGGCTTCCAGCTTGAGAGGTGCTTGCTCCCCCATTGGATTAAAAAAATTACTGGAGGTCTTTGGTACAATTGTCTGCCTGAATTTCGCAATTTTGCACGTTTGAAGCTGATATGATTTTTGAAAATCCTTATTTCTTAAAATCTGAGATTGTTTATCTCAACTTCCTTGTTTGTGAAGTCTTCAGTAGTCCGTCTTTGTTGTTATAGGAATGTCTAGAATCAGAGATAAAAGCGGTTTTCATTGTTTCTGTTCCCCTGGGACCGAAGGTAATGAAAGCCATAGAGCAAATTGTAAGCGCCAGCGACTTCCAACACTGCACTGTAGTGTCAACTCTGAGCATAGCTGTTAATGAGTTCATCCTCTACAAAAATGGAAGCATGGTGCCAATTTTTGGCAACGTTTCTAAGCAGTTAAAGGCGTGGATGCAAAACGAGGTAGGGAAAAATTATTCCTATGGCTTTTGTCAATTTAAACACTTCTTGCTTTCAATTTTTACCATTATTTAGCAAATTTTTAGCCTGTTATGCTCTGATATCTTGTTTATTGTCAATATTCGGATTCTCTTAATGTGTGGTACTGTCAACTGGTACTGGCTATAACTGTTTCTTTTGCTGTTCAAAGCATGTTCTCATTTTATCTAGTTTGCTACAGCAGTTGTCTGTCACATTCCTCTGTTTACTATCAACGTTGCTGCTGACTTGTTTATAACGCCTGCTCACGGTAGCCTTTTTCCCCCTCTTCCATCTGATGTTGCCAGGTTGCAAGGCTTCATACACAGCATGGTAAGTACTTCGCTATTTCATCAGCTGCGGTCACAACCGCATACAGCGTCGCTTCTTCTGCAAGTGCCTGTTTTGACTGCTGTATATAATCTCCCGAGATGTGGCTTACTTATAAGTATATCTGTTAGCCACCTATTACGATTACCATGGGTTATTATTTTTTGTGATGCTTCTATCAGGCAGCCTTATATTTCGGATGGTTTCATGTTTACTGCTGCAGGGTGATAAGAGGACGTTTAATCATCTTGGAGAAGTTGACTTATCTACTTTGCCGCACAACCTACAGGCGCGAATAAAGGTAGTTTACTTTAAACTATCATCGTTTCTACAATCTCTTTAATTTGATACCAAATTGTGAAAGGCAACAGCTTCCGATATTGCAAGTATCTTGTTCTTTGTTTGGACTGGCGTGCTTTAAGATTTTCCATTCGCAGCAGTTATTTGTTTGATTTCCCGCAAGCCCCAACCTCTTTGCTGACAGAGCTTGTGTATATGTTGTTTAACGTTGTGGTGCTCTCGTGCCCTCGTCTTCAGTTTTAATGTGCTACCGAGCATTACCACGAAGTGGAACCTTCTGTGTGTGCGCATAGGTATGGGCCAGTAAGGTTCTGACCGGGTTTTCAGGTGATGTGTAAGTTACGTGTTCTTTACCGATCGCAGATGTTGGCATCGTCGATGAACAGCATGTTTACTTCCTTGGATTGCAGCGAAGACTGTTACGCTGTTGGTCATTTCAGTAAACTCATTGGCAGAGAGTTGGCCAACATGCCCGAAGCTCGTGCTAGGCGAAAGGTTACGAGACGCTTTCAGTTTCTCTTTCTTGTGTTTATTAAAATGCGTGTTTCGTTACGTCATTTATGTGGTATGCAGTGTGAAATTGCGGCTATATGGCATCGTTCGAACCTCTTATTATCGCTTGGGAAAGATGAAAATTGATTTCATCTTTGGCATGTTTCTCAGGAAGATATTTGTCAAATATTTAATTTGTAATTTTTGTTGTTAATATTCATGCATTTTGGCGTAGGCTTTTAATGTTCTTCTTGTAACTCTAATTAATTTTTTTTAGATGGCGTCATCAGCGGCTTCGATCATCTTCATGGACCGCACTCTTGATTTGGTTTCACCGATGAAGCACTCGGACTGTGTCCTTGACACCGTATTTGAGATTTTGCCTCGTTTACCAATGCACAGGAATGATGTGGCTGTAGACATGAGCATGCTCTTCAGCAGCGGAAAGTAAGATTGCTGTGTTTGCCTTGTCCAGGCATCATTTTCCATTACTTCTCCCTCGTAGCGACATAAGCTGTCGCGGCATTGTCGTTGCACCTGATTTCAAAGCGACTTAAGCCGTTCAGTCTGATTTGTAGTTTTGGGTTACGGTTAGTCGGCTTCGCCAAGTTAAGAAGTTCCCCTAACTAACAGTCCAGTCCGTTAGTAGTTGAGGCCTGAATTTTCTTTTATTTTCTGTCTGTTTGCAGGTAACGTCCAACATGAATAATTTTCTTTTTCGGGCAATGCATGCTTGGTTTCTTTGGATTTGCACGTAGCATAATGACCATAGCGTGTGGTCGCATAGAGAGACTCGGTGGTAAACAATCCTTGTGCGTTTATGATGCGCGGGTGGTTATTGTTGCGTCTTTTTTCTTTTCTTTTTTTTTTTTTCTTTTACTGAGCCCATATGCGACTTATATTTTACTTAAACAGCATTACCCCAGCAACCGTGTTCCCGGGTTGCCTTGCTCACCATAACGATAGGCTAGTACAGGATCTCTTCAAGGTATTCGCTTCGAAGTCCAAGAAGGTTAGCTTTGCTTATAAAGTCTATCATATGCTGGATGTGCTCCATTTTCTACGTCTATATCTAACAGCGCATACCTCCAGTTACAGCTAAGGTTAATACTCACGAAAAGGAGCATAGACTTGGTACGTTTATAAGCTAATTGGACTGAACTTGTCTTCCGAGGATTTGGTTTGCTTTCCGCCATTAGTTTAATGATTATTGATATGAATTTCTATTTTTAAAAAAGCGATTTCTCGCTGTGTGAAGGCTTAAATTCGGGAGTTTTTAGATTAGCCTGAACGAAAAAATCACTGAAACGAGACCCGTTGTTTGAGTTTCTTAATGGCGTGGGCTAACAGCTGCGAACCTTGTCAACTTCAGGATTGCATCGTTCATCTCTGTGGGAAGATAAAATCTATAATACAAGCTGAGCTTCCAGGCGCCTCCGTAAGCGAGGAAAAGCCATCTCTGCCGGTTCTGTGCGATTTACTATTAATAATTCGGTAAGATTTTTCTAGAGTTTTAATGCACAGTTGCGGGTATCGTCTGCCTATAAGCTAGTTTGTGGTGTGAGAAACCCTCTCGTGATATTTATTTATGGCTGCTTGCTGACTTGCTTGAGGTAGCAGTGTTTCTGGATGTTGTGGCCTTGTTTTGATGCGTTATTGAGCTGCAACTTAACGCGTATCTGACGCAGAGAGTAACTTCTTATGAAGGAATAATCAGAAGATTTTCGAAAAGTACAGTGGTTTCCTTCAGGGCGCGGTTGCGTTCGTTAACACTTTCAATGGCGATGAAATAAAAGAGATCGAAGAAATGATTGGCGTGCAGAAGGTACGCGCCATATCGTGTAATTTTTACTAGCTTGTGATCATTGTCGTAGCTTTTAACGAGAGCTTGGGTTATGCTTACGTATACTTATTTTAAATGCCCGATTTTCGCTCCTCCTTCATTTGCAACCCTTAACGTGATTCGATAATGCATCGTATATGATGCTGGTATTTTTTTAGATTTTTAGTGGTTATACCTAGCCATGGAAAGCCTCTTAAAGTCCTAGTCGCTTCTGTCGCTCTAATAAAAGTACGAGAAAGATGAGCGTTTAGCATGCGTACAGCCTCCTGCGACACGTTGAATTTCTATGATTTGCGCTAGAAAATTGTGTAATATTAGGTGGTTGACAGGAGGGTTTTCGACAGTCAGAGATTAGCAAGCACCTGAAGAAAGGTTCAAAGTACGTCTCTGAACGAAAACGTACATACCTAGGTGAGGCAAGAAAGGGAGAAGTGGGATAGTCCTTGTCGCATTATCAATCCCGTTATTGTAATCGCTATCGTATTCCGCTGGACAATTACCGCCCGGAAGTGGGGCATTTTCCTGATTTAAGTATATAGAGCATCGAAGCCTGTAGTAGGGTCCTCTCACTAATAAGTACTAAAAGGAGAATTCCTTTTCTGTCCGCTGTTTATTCTTTCACTTTCTTGCTCGCCACGTTGCAAGTGTTGAAGCTCTGACATCCTAAACTTGGCTTCCAACATCCAAATCTTCATGGTGCATGCTACTGAGAGATGGAAATACGAAAGGCATATTTGCGATATGTAATGCTGAGCGCTCGTATCTCCGTTTGATATTGGTATCGAGTAGTCGGTCGTATTGATGTGCTTGCAAGGACAGCTCGGCATCTTCTCAACTGCGATTAGCATCTTTTGCATTTCTAAGCATCTATGATTTTGCTTGCGACGCCATGTTTCTTGTCATTCTCCTTTCAATTAGGCGCATTTACGGTAACCATCAGTATGATGTTTCTAGATAATGATGTTGAATCTTGGTAACCAGGAAGTCAATCCCTTCTCGGAGATTCTATCTCTTGTATCAGGGAGCCACTCAAGGTATTTTTTTTTTCTTATGAATGCGCTTATCAAGGCGTGTATAAGCTATAGTTTTTTAGCGGCAGATGTTGAGCAAGTAATACCTGGCGTAAACGAGTAGCACTTCTTAAAGTGTGGCGCGGTCTAGAACGTATGCCCGTCAGGTTGCTGCGAAAAAAGATATCTGCTAGGTGAGACAGAACGCCCTTAAGTTTGCGACACAAACTTATGACGGTTTTCTCGCTTTCTCGCTACCGGAAAGAGGTGACCATCAGAATACGCTCGAAAGAGTGTGCTCTTTAGAAAATGTGCTTTGCGGAAGGCGTATAGGCTATTCGTTTGGTCGTGAACCAGTATGCCCGTTGGATCACCGCTCGAGAGAGAATGCCTTGCGCTGGTTGAGAACATGTGTTTCGTTACGTTACGTGTTACAAAAGTGCATCCTGGTTACGAAAATACGCATCGTTACGTTTGCTTCCTCAATAAATATGCCGTTACGTTTCCGGTGACGACAGTTTGCCCGTTTGATTACCGGAAAAAAATAACGGAAAGGTGCCTCAAGGTGTCGGCATCAACTAGCGCTACTTGGTTTTCGGGTATAAAATGGGTTAAACAAAATGCTTGCTTGGCAGGTTAAACCGCACTTTGTGTACAGTGTCTGCTTGCTCTTCATCGTCTGGAGAATCATTGAATGAAGTAATTTGCAACGTTCGGGAGATTTAAGTTCAATTTAGTTTGTGCCGCTAACTTCGTTGCGCGAAGTGTAGCGATATGCTGCGTATCTTTTCTGAGGCTGATTTTCTTGTTCAGGTTTAGTGTGGTAGACGTTCTTAGGCTAACCGCTCTCGTGTATTCCCTTGGAAGCGATGGCTACAGTGTGGATCCTTTTCTTGAGGAGAAGCTGAAAGTATGTAGATGTTATTATGCGCGCAGTCATTTTTTTATTTCTTATTTTTTTCATTTTTGACAAGCGACGAGAGTCGCTCATTCAATTTATCAATTGATATTGCGAATAAGTAAAAAGCATAAAAGATGGAAGATTTGTTTCTGGCCATGCTCTGTCACAAGAATTTTCTACATGCATTTACATAATACTTTTTAGAATTGCTAATTGCCAAAACGCTAACTTCATCCCCTGCTAACTGCGTAGCACGCATTCACTCTTGACGACTGTCTGTTAGTTTGAATTGTGTGAAGCGGCAGTTACAGCGCTTTCTTCCAGGAATGCTGTATCAAAATTTTACTGGATGGTGAGCACAAGGAGGATCTGCTATTTATTATGGGTGAGTGCACTTGTGTATGCGGTACAGTCTTGCTTTGGTTATCGTTTACTATAGAAGCCCCTTAACGCCTTGTCATTACTGTACGTCTGTTAGCTTGCGCAAAAGTTCGAAGGCTGATCTTGTAGTCTGGTAAAATGAGGATATTGTCAAGATAGCAGACCCAGCTGCAGCTCTTACTGATTGTCAAATTGAAGCCGCCAATTCAAGAATTGTGTGAAATGCTTGCACATAGCAACGTAGTTGTTTGTTATCAATATATAATATTATTTTGTTATACTAATAGTATTGTAATATAATATACTATAATAATATTTTATTATATATTATTATAATATTACAGTATTGCGATTCGCTGTTTTGCATGCGTTAGCAAACGGCGGCACGTTGTAGACGTTTCGACATGGGGAAGCATCGATTGAACGTAAGATATGTGGTCCCGGGATTGCTTGCCTGACTGGTATCGAGTCAGTGTCGCAGTTCGTCTGTCGATTAAAATATCTGATCTGATTAAAGAACCTGATCACGCTCATGGGCCTTTCACTGAAAATTTGATGATTACAGAAAACAATTTAAGAGGATTTTCTCCTTTGGTAAACAAGATTAAGTGCATGTGCAGTTGAAAGGAAAAATGACCCCAGCAGAGAATCTTATGAGCTCACTTTGAGACGAATGAATCGTACTTTAGCTAGCATACTTTCATAAATACGATGCAAAATCATAAGGAAGTTCTTGTCCAGTTTATGAAGTACTTATAAAGTGCTACTGCCCGATTTCTGTTGCACTGGGCAAGCAATGCTGCTGATAATTCCAGTGTGCGTTGCCATCGTTGCGCAGCGGTTGCATGTGGATCGACCTCCGTCTAGGTGACGTGGATGTCAGCGAGCGTCAAGTGCGTGTTCGCGTTGCCGACATGTTCGAGAGGTTGAAAGGTCTCGCTTTGGCCAGACTGGAATTGCAAGATTTCCGGTAAGCCTGACCAGCTATGGTTGTGAGCGCTTGTAGGTTTTTATTCGGATTTTTGTTACGATGATTGACTGAAGTGCAGGTTTCGAGCTACCAAGCAGGCTAGCATCAGTTTTGGCTACCAGCTGGTAGAGCCGCCTGATGTGCTCGATGAGGGCGGTCTCGTGGTAATTCGTTCATGAAGCGATATGGTATTTTTGTTATTTGTTTATTTATTTGTTTATTATTTACTTCTTGTTTCCCATTCTTATGTCATGCAAAGTGGACAGCGTTAGCGTGAAATTTTGGAAATTTTGCCGATTTCTGATATATGTGTTCGTGTGTTCTGAGTCTGACATGCTATGCGCCATATTCGGTGCTCTGGCCCACATCAGACTTGATATTCATGAAGTTTTAGTAGTAAGGTGCGGTTCAGACTAAAGGTTTATCTGTGTCATTCGTCGACATGGGTAACAATTCTAGCCATGGTATGCTTACGTTAAGTGGCAGGCTTATTTCTGACGAATTTGGATTATCACTTCTCGATCTTCTCAAGGAATGGAGTGCATGGGCTTATTTCCTGTCTGCTTGGCTGTCGCTTCTAGGTCTTTAATGAGTTTTGATGACGCTGGGAAACTCTCCTACGTGCCGCTGGCGAAGCGAATTCTGGAAAATGTTATAAGCGCCGGCCTCTCGCACTCAGCTGACATTGAGTTCTGTTCGCAGGGAATTCGCGATCTGTTGAAGAGCGGCTTCGGGTAAGTGTCCGATCCTGCTCTTCCACCCGGTGTGTTTGTTTCTTCGTTGTAAATATCGAGGTTGCTGCCCAACCATGCTGCGGATGTGGCATAGAACTTTTGTGCTGTCACCGGACCTTTCCTTGGTAAGGCCTATACTTAAGTGGCGATAATGCATTATGGGGTACAATGCAGTTGCCGGGTTTGCTTAATCTGAGATATACGTTATTTATTATTCTTATTAAAGGGACCACGTGGTCTTGGTAATTGTGAATCATGTGTTTGTTTTTGGTTCAGTCAGTCGTTCGCTTTTATGCTGATCGTGCCTTCCGTCGTATGCTTGACCACTCGACTACAATATGTTGCTGCTGCTGTTAGTCGTGCGATTTGCTGCTTAGCTGTCAGTCGCAAACTTGTTGAATGCCTCCTTTGTTGCTCTCAGCTGTGTTGAAGATGTGAATTGTTTGTTGTTTTAGATTCTTTATGAATGTTAGCAAGCCGCGCCCTAGCGATAACCCATTGCTAATTCTCTTCATCGTTGGAGGAATAACTTGGGATGAAGTTCGAATAATTCGAGAAGCTGTCGACAGGCTCAAAGGCAACAAGACGGTACATATGCGTTTGCTTTGTTCGATATAGGAGTCCAGTGCATTTATGTTTGCTGCGAGGATGGTAGAGGTTTAATTGAATATTTATGTTTGAAGTATTCATATATCCTTGCTGGTATATGACTCTTTCATCGCCTGGCGGAGATCGCATGAGAGACTATTCGTACAGGATCTATAGAGGGTGCATAGGCACTCAAAAGAAATTTGGTATTACATGAGTGTTTTTATCCGTTGTAATTTATCACTGATAAGAGTTAAGTGCTGAATCAGGGGCATATGTCTTCTGTCTTCCGAAGGCACGATCTCCAAGAAATATGATCCATGAAAGTAATTTAACTTGTCGATGCACGACTTGTACTCTAAGTTGTCAGCCGGGGACCGTTCTGTTCTTTCAGGTTATTGTGGGAAGTACACGTCTGGTGACACCTTCGGACATGCTGGAGCAAGTTCTGTGCGCGGACAACCTCTTTGACCAGTTGGACGTATAGACCTCAAGCCGTCTTCGGTGCCAGCTGTCAACTATGACACGATTGCTCAATGCTGGACAAACGGCCAGATTTTTTAATTTTTAAAGATAAAATAAGTAAGGCCTTTCAACCTTGCCTGACTGTCATAAATTTTTCCGAATCGGAAAAAGGCTATTGATCACTCCTAGTGGGCATTTATTGACGAGTGTATCGCTTGGACAGTTTCTTCATTTCGAGGTTGCTTAGATCTTCTATGACGTCATTGTCTGACCTTTGTAGTAATGTAAGCTTACGCTCGTATTTTGACTGAATAAAAAAAAGATGAATGAGTTTTGATGAAATGTTTTCGGACATGTAAGCGATCGCGAAGACTGGGTTAAAGCTGGGAAGATTAGCTGGGAAGATAATTATTTTACTTGCCTTAGTAGTAACGACTTATGAGAACGTGATAATAATCGTTGTTGTCTTTAAACCCTATTATAGAGTAGGACATAAATAGATGCTCAGTGGCTGGAGGTGATCACTCAAGCAAATGCAAATTGACTAGGGAGTGCTTTTTGTGAGCATAAAATGAGCATTGGGAAGAGCAATCCTGGGTTCTAAACCTTGAATTATAATTGATGTTTTGTTGAAGTTATTTCCAGGTCTTTGACACTCGCTTCCACAGTTAACGATTGGGAGAGCATATGTGGGCTAGTGATCACGCTCAACCTATGTAGAACAGGTGATCTCTTAGTTAAGACAGACAGCCCGTTATGAAGAACGGACACTGTTTTACGAATTACAGACAATTTGTGATTAAGTACAAACATTCGTGATAAAATACGGCCAATCCGATCCGCTGTAAATGTAGACAATCTGCTGTCAATAATAGACAATCCTATATAAAATGCAGACTAACTGCGATATAATACAGACAATCCGATATAAAATACAGAAAGTCCGCTATAAAATACGGACGATCCGATCAAAAATACAGAAATTCTGCGATAAAATGCAAAAAATCCCTTGTAAAATATAGACTATCCGTGGTAAAATGCGAAACAGTGTTAATAACTTCCCATCGAGATCCGACTGGGAGATGAGAAATAAAAATATTATTTGGAATGACTCAACGGATCTGCAGTTGCGGCAAAGGAAACCAGGCGTCGGATGTTAAAAAAACGACGGCTAGGACGACTGGTCGTAAAGTTAGGAAAAAAAGGTAAATTAGGAAACAAGCATCTGTTTAAGGATCTCTAGTAGTTTGATAACAAGATTCACATTTATCATCACCATCGACATCAATGGCAGTAAATGTTACCAAGGATTCCTTTGCACAGCGTGCGACAACTTGTACCAGAAATACGAAAGGATTTTTCTGGAAATGGGTCATCCATAAAAGAAGTCCACCTGAGAGGGGGAGAGGGGTCCTGCCAAAAGTGGACAAGGCGAGGGGTGAATTCAAGAGTGAACGTCCACATCACAACGTGTTGCAGAAGTTTTTGGTTTTCATAAATATGACGGAATCTTTAAATTATTAGCAAATTTTTCTTGGTTTATTCGCGCGTCAGCAGTAAGCCTTCGCATGAGACGTGCACTGTCTAAGGAGATAAAAACGGGATAACGACGCTATGCAAAGGCTTCGTCTTTAAACTGCTCCGTCTTTAAACTGATCTTAATTGAACTGCCGCGTCTAAAAAGGTCAAATATTTAAGGAAACCCCTTTAATGCTTCCCTTTGTTTTAGGTCTCTTGATGAAGCCATCCATGAAAATGACGGTCGAAGCGTTTGCGTGTGCGGATGTTCTGGTACGTTCGCTATATTTCGCTGACTGAAGACTTAAGAGAGAATGCCCATGAAGTTGATGACCAGAGGGAGAAAACGCAACGAAAAGCTAAATCGCTTTACATTTGACCACAAACAAAAGTGGTTGGCTTTGGTTTTGAATGTCCTCCCGCGGCAAAGAGACTAAAAACGTTTGTAATGGAAAAACGTGGTCGACTACACACTAGCGCTGATCCGTCTGACTTGTTGAAGTCGATTGAGGACATCGTACCTGCCAGAGGTGCTGATGATGATCGTCAACTCACCGACTTAACCCGATTATGCAAGACCTATGAGGACCCTTGCTCATTGCTGAATTTTAGATGCAGTCTGACCCAATATGCAACATATCTTCGCCCTGCTGCCACACAACTACAATAGCACTAAAACTACAAGGCGCATTGCTTCTGTCCCAGTAAAACGTGTTGATGCTGCAATCACTTTGCCCGAAAAGCTCACCGATGCACAATTCGCAGCACCCGCGGAAGTTCATTTAAAGAACTTGGCATTGGTACAGGGAAGTCAGCGCACATTTTTCCTTAGCCAAGATGACCAAGCGCGAGAACCCCTTGTGTATTTCAGCCGCAACAAAATAAGCTCTTCTAAGATGCATCTGGAATGCCGTATCCAGTAGCCTGGACACAACTTGTTATGCAAACTGATGCCGTCAGTTCATGGCGGATGTGTCATTAAAGCTGTGTACAAATCATTTACGGAACACAAACGTGATGATTTGTTTGTTGCATGTCATGCACCTGGTTACAGTGCTTAAAATGCAGAGATAGTTAAAATGCATTGCATGGCTCTACTGACTCTACGTGATTTGTCTAGACTTAGTCTTCCCCACGACCATTTTGAATCTCAATTGCATTGCCGTGGTAGAGCGACAGATTTAGTCCTGAAGACAGGAGGATACTTGCTGACGTTCGGAATCCGTCCGGAATTAATCGACGAAGCTTTTCATGGGTAGGATACATACTGCAAGGGTATTCACGTTAAACTGGTCGTTACGTCTCTTAAGGTTAGTTTCTACTCCCGTACCAAAGACAATTTTCCTAAAGGTCTTAGATCTGGTGTTATTTATAAATTTAATTGTGCCGGCTGTAATGCTAACTATTCTGGAGAAACCTCCAGACATGTCAACACCAGAATCGAAGACCATTTAGGAAAAGATCGGGCGTCACACGTTGTGAGACACCTTAAGGATAGTAACTGTAAACAATCATGTTCGGCCGATTGTTTTTCTGTTTTAGATCATGCTGCCACAGACTTCCGAAGGAAACTCGAGGAAGCGATGTACATCCAGTGGCATAAACCTGATCTCAATTCACAAATTCATCACTTATCCCTTACTCATTCTGTATACCTATTTTTCTCGTCTCCTCTAGTTGCCCTTGTCGCGAATCTTTGCACAACAGGCATTTGAGCGTTTGGTCAAGCGACGTTTAATTATTTATCGTTTATACGTCTCTTCGCCTCTGCATTGTTAAACGTTTCGATCTAGAAGTTTTTTAACAAACGAGCATATTTATTGTTAAGGTTCAAGCCTCGTATGTATTTATACTGGTCTCTTGTAACGCTGACTTAGTTGACATGACAATAGATGTTGTCGAAACATGTCCTGCAAACTGAAAAGCATATTCCTTCGTATATATATATATATATATATATATATATGGTGCGCATGACCTAAAAGTTCTCGACGGGATCAACATTGAGCTAGATTCTGCATGATTTTGCATCATTCTAGTTAAACCCGGCTTTTAATGCCGCTAAAGCAAGATTGTCTGTGTTTATTTTGCGACTAACGTACCGTAACTCCTCCACCAAGGGAATCTCTTGTGTTAATGTTGTCTTTATGTTATCTGTTATGGGTAATTATGTGTCTGTCACTTTCTTTGACACGGATGGGGGAACCGAGAACATTTGCTTATGTGTTATGCGTTGAAGACCATGTTGCTAGCTGTTAAATCAGCACATCCGCGATATCGCGGTTTGTATCGACAGAAAAATAACTAATCCAAAATTGTAAATTCTAAGTTTAAAAACGTGCTCGCTCTGAAGACGGGGGGAAAATCAATTTGTTGCGATGCTCTCTTAATTTGTACGCCAAACGTTCTTGCTGTGAAAGGTCGGATCAGGTCACGTGAAATTTCTCTTGATTGCGACTACGAAAAAATTTCCTGAGGCTTGTGCGAATTTTATTAAATTATGCATACTAGCGCTGAGTCCTTAATTAAGTTCCAGACAAGAGAATGAAATGCCTTCTATACGATGTAAATTACAAGCAGACCTTTTTCTCACCACATACTACGTATCTAGAATTGCACTGCACGCAGGTGGTAGTCTGCTAATCGAAGGGGCCTTTAGTTATACTACATCCACACTTAGCGA
>QQSS02186288.1:0-13652 GCA_003687565.2 Craspedacusta sowerbii | reverse complement strand
CATACATACATACATACATACATACATACATACATACATACATACATACATACATACATACATACATACATACAAAGCGAGCAAAAACCATACTCAAGCTGTGGTATAATTAACATATGCTTCATACTTTTGTAGTTGCAAGAAAGTGACCATGCCAAAAGATTTACATCAAAAGAGAAAATGATGTTTATCAATGGACTCACCTTTTACAAGGGTCTTTGTATCACCCCAATGTACCTGCACATATGTAAGATTTTTCCCATCTTTTTTCATACAAACTAAGAGATCCATGCAACCATTTCCATCAAAGTCTGCAGGTATGATTGATTGCACAGTCATGTCTCTAAAATATTATAACAGCCTTTAGGAAAATGCAGTCCACAGAACTGGCAGGTATAATATGCATGCACAAACTATACAAATGTAATGACACTGTTGTTGTGTCATATGTTCACTATTTTTACCTAACTAATTCATGTCATGCTCAATTTATCATTAGTGTTCTTCTCACACGCTACGCTATGCATGAGAAAAGGCACCTCTCACAGCACTCAATCTGATACAGGATAAACGTTTCTTCATACTTACGTAAATACTATTGAAGATGCCAGCTTGTGAAAGATAAGCTCAGATACAACCCATACATAGATGTCAATTCCTTTACCTAAGATCAAGGCAAAGTGAAGAAAACCTGCATGAGATCTGACTTTGTATCGCATAGTGCAAATTCGCTTGCATCAGTCGTGATAAGTAGCTCAGTAAAGTCACTTACTCTAACCGAGAGAGTATCTAACAAAAATCCTAACCATGTTGGCTTCCATAAACAGCAGCTTGACATGTACTGCCTTAGGTTAGAACTTGAAGTACTACATGACTGAAAAGCAACACTACAAATCAAGTAATACTGCGCAAACCCTGGCATTACTTGCAGCCCAAGATATTCAGACTAACACTCAAAAGCTAAGAAACATGATAGAGCTTATAAAGTTTCCTATAAAGCTTGATATTACAAATGTAGCATATCTTACAAAAAGATTTGCTTGGTCTTTAAAAAGCATACCTCCATCACGAACTACAAAGATGTCTGTAGCATGATCAGAGTTGAAGTCCCCATATGCAGCTACTAGGCCTTCTGCACCATCAAATCCTACATCTTTAGTAACATCATCTATTAGTTTAATACTCTCAGCGCAGCAAACATTGCATGAAACTACCACAAGAAGGATTTTCAGAAGTAATGACATCGCCAATTCGACGCTCTTAGCAGCCACTGGGCAACCTAAAAATAAGTTGTAAAACATTAAACTTGACACCAAAACTGGCAATGGCAGATTAAGCAGACCCTACAGCATGTGAATGCTTTCAACTTGCTGAGAAACGTCAGCCAATAGATAACTACACTGACTCAATGAAAATTTAATGTTATTGTAATTACCTTTTATCTATTCTGCTGTCAAGGCCACTACCATGCCATGGCTGTAGCAAATAAAGCTGTCTAAAGATGGCAGCTGAACCACATTTTTTTCATTTCGACCCTGGATAAACAGCCTTTGTTAAAGCCAGCATAGGTACTTTATCACAAAATAGTTTAATCACCTCCAAAACAGAATAGAGACTGTGCTTGTGCATTTCATAATCTAAATATCACATTTGATCCATGACCAGATCAACAGATGGCTTTGAAACCACTACCAATCAGTTTTGCTTGTGAAGGAAGCCAGCCAACGAAGCTTCTAACTTATTTATTTTTTATTTTAGATATTTCTGTCTTAAACAGTTAAATTCACATTATCTGTCAGGCAATCTCTTACAACCAAATCTTTCGTCCAGCCAGAGCAGCTGAGAGCTGGTTTCGGAGTAAATTAATGGAGGCTCATTTGGCGGTCAGAACGACATCGTGAGTTGCAACTTTAAAGCAAGGAAAATAAATAATATAATAATACATCATATTATTTTTGAGAAAGATGTGATATTTTACGAAATGTATTATCCTGGAAATAATTGATCTGAGAAAAGTATCGCTACTCTTCGTTTTAGACGAGAAATTTCACAAGTAATAAAGAGCCCCTAACGAAGGCTTAGCCAATAAGAATGGATTAGAGCAACTGCTGGCATCTGGTCCGTAATGCTGGAATTAATTTGGTGAGTTAAGTAAAAGATTATAAGTTTAACCTGCTTAATACATACTAAATCAACCATGCACAATATACTGGCATGACATAAGATCACATAATTCGCCACGTATTTTGAATATTTTCTGAAGGACAACCATAGCCATTAACGGAGCTGTGAAGAGGCACAAGACAGTGTCTCTAAGGACGAGTAGCGATCTCTTCGCTTGTAAAACATGCCTGTCCTTAGTCACGGTTCTTCAGAGTTCATCGCTCAAGAGGCAAGTGCTGCCGATTAAAGCTTCATTCTTTGATTTCGATAAAAGCTGGTAAAAAATATATGTATATACATATAATATACTAATTCCATGCATTCAAGAATGCATTATATCCGGCGCCACGGGACTTTAGCTGATACTACTAAATCAACTGATACAGATCTGCACAAGGATTACAGTAACAAACGCGTGCAGACTTGATGACCGGGAAGACTTCGTTTGCGGGGCCAGGGGCACGTTAAACTATGAAGATATAATAAGCCATATTATAACTGATTTGCTGGATCTAATGATTTACTTTATTTCTTTTTTGACTTAGTCATAGTCTCGTTCCAGCGGAGAGATGTTTTAGAGCTTTCGCATATCGTTTCACTTGCAGTCTTTGCATCTTTGCTCTGTGGTTGTGAATTTGACTAATTCTTTCCGCATTGACGAGAACATCTGATTTGATGCACGGCATATATGAATCTCCTTTAAGGATTTTCTGAAGCTTTTATGCTCAAGCTAGGTCGACAGAAGAATGGTGAGTGTTTTAATTAAATACTTCATGTTTGGATATCATTGTGTCTCCTGGTGTGAGTTTGTCAGAAAATGAAAAACTTTCTTTAAACAGGCTCTCTGTTTATAATTGAAGTTGTCTGAGTTTTCTTTGTCAGAACTGATCTTATGGCGCAAAGCTGAATTAGTACAAGCTGTAGTTTCTATTTCAGCATGGAAGACTTAAGATTAAAACTACTGCTGAGCAAGAGGAAGAAAAAAAGAAAGAGAGAAACCTTAAATGTCAAAAGTATTCAGCTGGAATGAGGCAAATCCTTGAAAATGTAGGTGAACCTAATTGTTTTTTCTCTATTAAGCTAACCTTATGCTTACTCCGGCAAACTAGTTAACTGGTATGCCAGAGACCTTATCAAGAAGCTATTGAATTTAATTTTTAAGCGTTATTATTTGTTTCTTTAATTATTTCATATGCACATGTTTTACATGTCTTCATAAATCACTTAAACAAAACATAATTTGAGAAGCAAACAAAAATACCAATGGGCAAAAATATATTGGCTGTTAAATGATATGCAAGAAGGAAACTTGATTCTCATTATTCTCAGAGGCCATCGCTAATTTGTGCACAAGCCAGACTTGGCTGAGCTCTATTGGATATCCCCTGCAGTTTGCTTTTCTTACTCTCCGGTATAGCATCCACAGCAAAAGTGGAGGCTACGTCCTGTCAAGTTTCATTGTTTTCTTGTCACTCAGAGTGGTTTCTGCAAACTTCGTTGAATTTTGTTTACTTTAGATATACAGCATATGAAATATGTACAATAGGAATCAAATAGCCCTAACTGAAGGTGCATATGTAATAGCTTATTGAGCAGGCTTACAGGCTGTCTAAAATTGGATGTAGAAGGTCGATAAGTAGTGACTAAAGAGTTTGCTTTCTGGGCAAAGAGTTGTAACTGTAAACATTGATTTGTTGATTTTCTTCTTGGTTTTGAATTGTTATGTGGGAAACCATGCTATATTGAATCTGGTTAGAGTTTTGTTGCCTGTTTGTGCAATATACAGCATAAAGTACAAAATAAAGCGCGAAGTTGATCTTTTAATTTGGATCAGCTAACGATTAAGAAGTGAACCAAGAGTAAAGAAAAATGCAGAAGGCAAGAAAAGTTGGAAAGCCACCAATAAATTGAAGCAAACGCAGATACCAGCAGTGATAAATATTTAGGTTGGATTGAGTGAATAAGATTTTAAGTTTTTGTAAAAAAAAAAAGAGAAAATTTCTTCAGGAAGAGACAGTTTTGGCCGTGTAGATATAATATTATTATCATAATTCCGTCCCGTTTCACAGTGTTTGACATCCTATGGGTGGTGGTGTTTCCGGAGCCAGTAGGCTTTTGTTGGTGCTATGCATTGGGCATCGAAATCTCTGATCACCTTCCTCCACGTAACTCTATCTTGCGCCTTAGTTTTTGTGCTGTTGAGCTTTAGTCGCATCTTCTTCAGGTCTCATTCGACCTGTTTTGGCCAAGTCCTTCTAGGTACCAACCTTGCGGCCTTTGAACCAGAAAGTCTTGTTCCCCAAAGCGTGTGTTAGGGACTGCGCCTTTCAGGCATCCTGCAGACGTGTCCTAAGCAATGCAGACATGTCCTAACAAAAACGTGCGTTAGGGACTGCACTTTTCGGACTTCCTGCAGACATGTCCTAACCAACGCAGTCTCAGCCTTGATTTTAAAGTTTAAACCTCCATAGGCATGGCATTGGGAACGATTCCACCATTTTCAGATCGAATTTCAACAACCTTCAGGTTTCCACTCCGTATAAAAAAGCTGGAAGTATCGACCTCCTGTACAATCAGATCTCCGTACTTAAGGAGATACTTCTCATCTTTCAAGGACACCAACTGAGCAATTGGAAGGCGGCTGAAGCAAGGTCTATTTGTTTTTGCGCCTCCACAGTTGCTACTACAATTATCTTTCCTCTCTTATGGAGCCAAGATATTCTAACTGCTGCACCTGGCCAGTCTTGCGACAAAAGTCTCACAACAGAACTGGACCCGTCGGATGTTAACACGTTGGTTTTCTCTAGCATTGGTGTAACCCAAACATGTTTCATTTTTCCAGTTCTCCAGTAGGTATCTTGGCACCTTGGCTTTCCGAATGTTGTGGGCAGAATTCAGTCGACTTTGCCTGCTAATGTCTTCAAGTGTAGAGTAAAGCGTGTGAAACTCATTCTTATTCGCTGCTATATTGATGTTGTCGACGGCAGTGTTCCCTTATACCTCACGATCAGTCGATAATAAGCAATGCTCGCCGTTAATGATCTAACAAGGCTCGAAAGTTTGAATGGTGTAACTCTGACAATGACTTAGAGGTACACAATGTGTAGCTTTTATCTAGAGTTACAAATTTTGTTCATCGGAACGCCTTAGCATGAGTAGACTACAGGTTACTTCATCTACATGGAAGTCATTGGTGTCATTGGGAATAAGCTTTCAAGGGTGAGCAAACGAAGATATCAAATTCATCAGCAAGCAGTCAGAGTTATTTCATTTGGGACTACTATGCACCTATTCAATTACTATTCTCAGAAATACCAATAGTAAACTTGAAGATATAGTTTTAATAAATTTTGTGTTATTCATTCGTCATTGTAATTTTTAAAAAAACTACCATTTGCCCTTTAATAAGCTCTGCCACTACAACTTTTCCACTAAACTCGCATACGTGAATGGGCGGGCGGTGGTTAAAAACCAGAAGAGCAGGGAAGTTTGGGACCAATAGTGACACTTATGCAGGTTCCTGTCTTTTTGATCTTTTACTTAGACTGATTATCTGGTGCTTTGCTATCTTTGCTGCACAATAAAGCCTATTTTTCTCACTTCAGAGGCATAAATTGGATATGCAAGATGTGGTTCTTACTCTAACCGAAACTCTGTTAAGCGGAAATCCTGACGTTTACACTCTTTGGAACATTCGAAAAGAGATCTTACTCAATATGTCGGAAACCAGGTTTGAATATTTAAATTTGTTTGAATTTGCATGCATGCTTTTCATTCGTATTTTCTTTATAAGACAATAGAAACAGCGATAGATGCTTTTTGCTACAAAAGATCGAATAAGTACAGGGTTTGTTACCATTTGATAACAAAGTACAGTTTGTTTCAGCTGTGAGGTCATGTTTCGGTAATAAATCACCAACTAATTTCCAACTATTTTAAACTAAAACAGCTAACTAATAAGGTGGTGTAAACACATCAATCGTTTTAAAATTGAAGTTTTTAGAATAACGCATAACATGATAAGCGACGGACTCACTGATAAACAAGTCTAAATTTAAAATTAGGGACTAGATTAAAAAACCCCGGTAAGCACGCTGCTTACCTATAAATTAAATATCTTTACGTACCGAGAGCACCCTTCGTGATGGCAATAAGGCGAGCGAAAAGCGAGAGGGAAGAGATAGAAAGTGATAGAATCTAAATATAATGAGATCGTTAGATGGTTAACTTGAGCGTTAAATGACGGTTTCAACCAATGAATATTAATGACCTCCTTCGGTTTGCTACGGAAATCCGTGGGCGCGTGATGTAAAACAAAGAAGCACGTCTTGGAGCACAGGAGTCGCTGTCTTGCAAGTGCTTCCACACATGGGAGGTTTTGTTCTTACCTAGGTGCTCCTCGACCCGAGTTGTGAATAGCATGGAGGTTCCCCCAATCTAACAGGAATTTCAGCTTGCGCAAGACAATCTGTATTCAGCGTCAGATGTCGAGCACTTCGGTGAGCAATCCAATCCCTCTGTGGGTCTCACGTTTATCGTGTTTTGTGCTCTTCTAAAGCATTCAGTATTAAAACGATTGGTGTGTCTACGCCTCCTTCTTATAAATAATTTGCTGTGATTAAGTTAAGGATGGTTGTTGAATGATTGTAAAATGGTGCAGGTTACCGAATCATGTCTTCAAAGCTGTAACAATTTTGTTGATGCTGTTGGTGTTGTCGTTTTTTTTTTCTGATTACGGTTACTTGGCAATATAATTTTATTTTACAACTTAGGCATATAACCTTGTTAAAGCAGTTTGGGAAGACATTCGCAGTTTTTATTGATACTGAGCATGCTAAATCTTTCTAGATCACCTTCAGACATGAGTAATTCTTACAACCACGAATTAAAGTTTCTTCAGTCCTGTCTACATGTGAATCCAAAGTCATATGGTGTGTGGAGCCATAGACGGTTCTGCATGGACACCATGCCATGTCCAGATTGGAAGGAGGAGCTTCGTTTGTGCGGCTTATTTCTGGATTATGACTCAAGAAATTGTTAGTAAACGCTTTTGTTTCTAGTGTTATTAAAAGTTAAGTTCAGCCAAGTTCACGGAGTGGAATTTGTTGAAAGTTTGAAATTTTGCTGGACCTATGCCTGATATTGGCAGGATGATAGTGGCTATGGTTTCTTAGTGATGCATCCAAGATAATCAGGTCTACACGGAGCAAGCTTCACTGAAATCAGCCGTGTAAATTGTAACTTAATGCAGATAATCGGCTTTAGTTACTGTAGTTTGGAAGTGCGATGGTAGTTTCTTAGTCTGAAGTGCAACACGGTTTATAACACACCATAGTGTGGCTCATGTTTACAATTTTCTACTGACTGAAGCCTCGTTGGTGTTTCTTTCCGCATAGTGCAAGTTGAATTGATAGTTAGGTCGAATCTCGTGCATTTCCGGTAATATCATCCGTAATGATCTAGCATAGACGTGTTGGCGAGTTAAAATCGACCATTTTTGCCATCCAGCCATTTCAATGTGCGAGTTTGCGTAAGGCTTGCTTTAATAATTCTGCTTCATTACCGAAGATACGAGTTATGAAGGCATAACTGAAACTAATATTTGCAGTCCGGAGAACTTTTGCCATGTGTAGTGCAGTATGTTTGGCTCTGTCGTGCCAGGTTGGATCAAATTTGCTATGAACCGTCGTCGTGCATAAAAACTCACTCTGAATTTTGTAATAAACGACTTGATTCTGAATTGTTCATACGTGGTAGATTATCAGAAGGCCGTTCTTTAGAGGCGTGCATGCTCAGCATTCGTTGGGTTTAGCCATCTCATTTGAGTAAGTGCTATGCTGAGCTGGCTTTAAAAGGGACAGGTAAGTGACACCGGCATGGCAATCACACTGAATAAGCGAACATATTTTATACAAATGCGGCTGGTCTAGACTCATCGTCCGTCATCCTGCGACGCAACCTTCACCTGAAATCTCAATGATTGCTTTCTGTTGAGGAATAAAATCCCGCGTGCTTTTTGTCGTGGCTGCTGCATTCTTTAGACCAGTGGTTGTCCCATCAACGCTTCCATTTGCTTCCTCAAGGGCAATGCCTTGGCGTTCAATAAAACAAATCGGCCGCCGAAGCTGCCTTCGTAGATATAGTAGCAGCTGTTGGATTGCCCCGTCGTGTTTGCCTGTTCTCGCTGCTGTTCCATCACTGCTCATGCCTGCGACCTACGTTAATGAGAGCTTACGTTTAATACGTTCAGTTCTGCCTATTGGTAGACTACTACTCCAACCGGAGCCCTTGAATTATGCCGTGGCTCGTTGCCGTTGGCGTTTTAGGTCATTGGTAGGTAATTGAAACTGATTTTAAAGCTGAGAAGATCAAAATAATTCAATTTTTCATTCGCCTCGTTTTAAAGTTCTTTTTAATTCTTATTTTATGTCTTAAGCGAAACTTGCATTAAGCGTTGCTTGATTTTCTCATGCTCAATTTATTTATTTTTTTGAGTAGATTTAACTTTTTGAGTAGATGTACAGAAACCAATGCAACAACCTTTTTCATTGGATAGTTCACTGTTGGGATTACAGACGCTATGTTGTCCAGAAGGCTGGTGTGGATGCGGAATTGGAGTTCGCGTTTACTGCGAAGAAAATCCAGGACAACTTTTCTAACTATTCGGCTTGGCATAACCGCACTAAGCTACTTCCAGTACTTTATCCTTCGAAGGAAGAGGGTGGAAAAGTTGAAGAGTCTGCCTTGCTCAAAGGTAATACTTGAGCTTTTAAGGTGTAGAAGAACTCGTATTAAATTATTATTAATTTGTTTTCCACGCGATAGCGAAGTAATGAATCAAGCCTTGGCAACAAGTCCCTGAATATGTTTCCTACTAATGCATTTGTCGGGATTATGTATGCCATGCTGTTCAAAGGAGTATGGCGAAAATTTGCAGTGCCTTAGCTATATCTAAATCTGTAGTTACGAATTAATTCTTGTTCTGCCTTTTGCTATGTTGTTTGTTTCGTTAGTGCGTTGCGCCTTTTACATATTCGCTCTAATGTAAACACCGTTCCGTACGTATCATGTGACATTGCAGATCATATTCATTGTTATGGCGAATGCGTACGCCGAAAACATTTTGTTCATTGGCTAGCCTCGCTTTTTATGCTCCTGTGAAATTTAGCAGCACCTTTGTGCTAATTAAGTATTCGGATTGAGCTTAGTACACTGCACAGGGAATACTTTACTACTTGATTTTGTCCTTTAGCAGCGTGTTGATCAACAACATCTACTTTCCTTCCTTTTCCATCTGCCAACTAGTGTTTGCAACATCTGACCTTGCCAATTATGTTAATGTCAATTTTTTTTTTGTGTTTTGCTTGCGTTCTGTTGGTCTGTATTTCCTTTGTCAACAAAGCGAACAGGATAATAACACTGCAAACACCTTAATCATCCTCAATACACCGGACTTGACGATTGTTTTTGTCATTTTAGTTTTGGGCGCCTCGATTTGGCTGCCTTTTTCTGCGCTTGGATATCCTAAATCAGAACCCCTACTCGTGTCAAGAACTTTTCACCAATTCTAAAGCACTGATGCGTTAGACGAGAGTAGTACGCCCGAGGCGCACTAAAGTTAATTGCTTTCTGCGGAACCCAAGCCGATCCCCCGTCCGTAGCTTTTTACACCCTACACGCGGTTGATTCACACTTTCGACCCGTTGGCCCCTTATCTTGTAACCGACCCCTCGCCAAATGACCAATTTCGCCGTATGTCATCTTGAACCGTCCATACTCCGCCTTTTGTACGTAGTAGCAATCTTTCCTTTACCAGCTTTTTATAAAATCGCGTTTACAGCATCTGATGTTGCTTATCTCATGTGTGTAAATTTTCATTGTTCGGATTTAAGATGTGTTGTTCGTGTTTCTCCGGCTCCTTCTATTAATCGCACATTGATTGCCATCTCGTTCTAAGTCTTTCTCCGTCAACGATTGACGAAGTTTCCTAAAGTGCTCGCTTTTTGTGCTCGATCATTATGACACGCCCCCCCCCCTTCGGCCTTCGCTCCCCTGTGCAGTGCCCAACGCGCACGCGTTTGGACCAAAGTCCTTATATGCCGCCTTCATTTGTTCGATTTTTCGTTTATTTATTTTATTTTATTTTTTTTTTTTTTTGATTGATTTGCATATGAGTTGCCGCCAATTGTTCTGGCTTTGTCGTCTTGACCACTATACCTGCTCCCTAGCTGTTGGCTTTCGCGTATGCCATCTTCTTGGCGACCACCAACTATAATTTCTGTATTTCTTACTTGCGTTTCTTACGTCAGTTCTCAGATTTGTAGTCATAGCCCGGCGTACTGCATTTCTCAGATTCATGCGTGGTTTAACACATTTTTGGCTATCTTTTGTACTAACTGTTTAGGCAATAGCTCCTGTTAGATTTGCTTTGCACGATACTCAATGGCTATCTTATGGGCTAACTGGTTATGCAATCGCTTTGCCTAGCTTTTGTTTGCTCGACACTTTATGGCTATCTTATGTAATAATTGGTTACACTATAGCTTTGCTTACTTTGCTTGGCTCGATACTTTATGGCTATCCTATGTACTTACTGGTTACACGATGGCTTTGCTGAGTTTGCTTTGCCCAAAAGCTTACAGTTATCTTTTGCTTGTACTAACTGGTTGCACGAAATTGTTAAGGTTGTTCTATGTACGTTATGCTTGCACTAACTGGTAGCACAACTTTGTTAAGCTTTGCCTTGGTCAATACTTGGCTTTGCTCAATATAGTTTGCTTTGCTCAATAACTTATGGTTATCTTATGCTTGCACTAACTGGTTGCACAAAAACATTTTTAAGCTTTGCCTTGGTCAATACTGTTTGGCCATCTTACGCACTAACTGGTTATGTAATAGCTTTGCTTACTTTCCTTTGCTCAAAACTTATGGCTATCTTATGGACTATCTGGTTACGTAATAGCTTTGCTTAGTTTGCTTGGCTCAATAATTTATGCCTATCTTAGACACTAACTGGTTGCAGCAAAACTAGCGTTGCTTTGTTCAATACTTTATTGCTATCTTATGCACTAAATGTTTACAAAATAGCTTTGCTTAGCTTGCTTGGCTCGATACTTTATATCTTGTGAAGTAATTGGTTACACTATAGCTTTGGTTTATCCAGCTACGAGCCAGTGCGATGTGTACTTTCGGTAGTGGTTGTTATTTCGTTTTCTTCGTTTAGAATTTCAGCTCGCACAGAATGCATTTTTTACGGATCCGAACGATCAAAGCGCTTGGTTTTATCAGAGATGGCTTCTTGGACGAAGTAAGCTTCATAAAATAACATTTTGTCACGTTTGGGTCGCGTCTGCCTTTCGCACGTGCGCTGTGGAGTTGACTGCTGATGAGAAAGTTTTTCTTCTTTTCCCTTCTATTTCTTTCTTTCTTTTTTTTTCTTTTTTTCTTATTTATTTATTTTATTTTTCGCATTTGATTTTATCCTATTTGTTCTCGGGTACCTACTACATAACTGTTTTGTCTTGCATCATTATTTTGCGAGCTTGTGACTTGCCAGTTTCGAATTTTTTTGTTTATTTTGGACGTGGCCCTTGGTTTGTGTCTCGGTATTTTTCTTGTACGGATCATGGTTTCTCTTGTGCCTGATCAAGCTCTGATCGGTCAAATATTCTACGATTTTAATGTGTATGACGTGTTGTCGGTGACTCCGACACTTGCCAGTTTTTCCGCACTGCGATTTGGCTGCTTTCGGATGCTTGCCTGGTGGTGTCGGGCCAGCAAAACGTTTGCTCCCTTTGACTTGTACGAACTTTGTTACGTGAGTTGAGTTTTTAAGTGCTTCTCGTTTTTAATTGCTTCTCGTTTGAAGGGATCTGCGCGATTTCTCTTGGCCGCGTATGTTGGAGCTGCAACTGTTTGGCGTGGCTGCTTCGTTGTGGTTGGTGCTGGGATTTCCGCGGCTTGTCCCTTGTTATTTCTTGTAGAGGTTCAAGAAAGCCGCCTTCTGTCCTGTGCCATGTATCGCCAGCGATCGCTAGTGGTGTTGTCGTTCTCGCTGCCTGTTTGTGTACGTACTCGATCCTCGTGACGTGGGTCCACGAGCCTGTTTGTCAGTTACGGATATTTCTCACCCGTCAACGTTTATCGATGGCATGCTATCGTCTCGATAATTCCCTTCATGTGCACTATTCAGTAAGCTTTTGCGTGTATTTCATTGAATGAGATGATTTCTAAGCTATTGCTTTTAATCTGAGTTGTTCAGTAGTTTGCTGTTTTCGGAGTTGCTTGGTGATGCGGCTGAATTTGTTGTAGCGGCCTGGCGAAACAGTTACGCTGCACGTAGGTGAAAATCAAGCGAGTTTGCCATGGTTAGCTGCTTCGGCTGACGAGAAGGAGCGTTCGCTCTTGTCTGCCAGCGCTGTGTGGGTATCCTTTCTGGTGTGTTTGTGCGAGAATTTCTTTTGCACAATCAATCAGCCAATTTCTAACTTTGAGAGGAATCTGCTACGTGTCTTGGAAGGGAGCTTCGATAAAATCTTGTGGTCTTGTCATTTGCTGTAGTTGTGCTTGTGCTGAACTCAATCTCTGTGACCGGCTTGAGCCTGCTTAGTTTATTCATAGCGATCGGAAGTAAACTCTTAACCTGTCTGCTGAAGATTGTCCTTTTTTCTCTGCTTATTACCCCCTTGATGGTAACCGTAGCTTGCAAAGGTTGATTTTCCCGATCGTTGCCATGCCACACTTCATGTGCCTGCAGAGAACAGATCTGCAAAGCGCGCAGTAGATGTGACCATGACAAAAGGTACGCTATCCACGTCTTAGTCTTGGTTCAGAATCCTTGTTTCCAGTCCCGAACTTAGTTCAATTAAATTCGAATGTGCCGAGCTGGTATCCCTGTGAATTCTACTACATTCAAACGTCGCGTTCTTGAGGGCGAGAAAATAAAACTTAGCTTGGACGCATGATAACAGCGACGCTCACTCCCAGCATGATCAGATTTTTGGAGGTAGTGAAAGTATTTGTTTGCTTGTGCGAAATTTTGCGCTAGTGGTCGGTGAAGAATTCCGATTAGGGTATTTGTTTCGTGCTGTTAGGAACGCTGCTTAAGATATGAAGTTTTCCGTTGCGCAGCCTTCAGATGTAGTTTGATTTTTGGCTTCGTTCTGCTCAGTTAATCGCCGTCGTTGTATGCTCGTTCCTTGCAATTCGGCTCTTGATGGTGTCCAAACGCTAACAAATTCTTTTTGTGTGCCTAGACGAAAGCGTCGCTCGCTACGTTTGGACTGCGGATGATTCAGGGGATATCATCTTTAGGTAACGTATTGTGTTTTCCATTCGTGCGTACGTAGGTACCTACCTACATACATACCTACCTATATCTACCTATACCTACCTACCTACCTAACTACTTATCTACCTACCTACTTACCTACCTACCTACCTACCTACCTACCTACCTACCTACCTACCTACCTACCTACCTACCTACC
>QQSS02186277.1:0-13652 GCA_003687565.2 Craspedacusta sowerbii | reverse complement strand
AAAAAAAAAATTAAATAAAGGTAGTTGAAACAGCTCCCAACGTGTCATACCAAGCAATGCAAATAAAATAAATATATTAGTGACTGACCCATGCACAGGCCCTTGCGTTTCTCAGCGTCCTCAACAGGGGAAGGGGGAAGGAAGATCAAATGTAAAGAATATTTTAGTTTCCAATATTTATCGCCCCCTCCAGGAAGACTTGAACAATTTTATGATGATCTGTCCATTCTATTCCAGGCAGTCCATCGTGAGACCAAACCTATTTACTCACGGGGTGATCTTAATTTGAACCTATTGGAATTTGAGACTTAGCCCAAGGTGCGCGATTACATAAAGCTAATGTATGAAAATCTTTTGGTTCTTGCCATTAACAAACCAACCAGAATTACAAAGCGTAGTGCTGCATGCATTGACAACATCTTTCTACCCATTGTTTATTCAGAAGGACGCACTCCAGGGATTATAACTGAAGCCATCAGTGATCACCTACCCCTATTTTTGATAATTGAGACATGCCCACTATTATTTGTTAAGCAGTGCTTGATCGTTGAAAAGGGATGTATTACTCCTGAAAGAACACCCCAAATCACTAACAAACTTAGTAGCATCAGCTGGAATATAGTCACTAGTAAGGTGGACGTGGATGAGGCATATTCCACTTTTGTAGGTGATTTTCTCTCCTATATGATCAGATATTTCCTGTTACCACAACAGTTACAAAAGCTAAAAGTATTCTTAATAAGTGGATGAGTAAAAGCCTTTTGACGAAGTCTCGCAAGAAACAAAGGCTATACAATTAAATTCTGAAAAATAGAACGTACATGAATGAATTAGCATACAAAAAGTGCAATTGAGAATTTGAGGAAGAATAGCAAGCAACGAAAAAGGCATACTATTCAAACCGTATGAACCTATACAAAGGTCATCTCCGCAGGGCCTGGTGTGTTCTGAAAGAAATACTTGGCAAAGCCCAGGTTCCAGGGCATGTCTTACCACCATACTTAACAGTAAATGGAAGAGAAATTCTATCCTAAAAGGAAATCGAATCAGTTTTTAATAGTTACTTTGATAACATAGGTACAAGCCTAGCCAAAGAATTACCAGCTAGTGAACAGGATTTTAGGCAGTACATAAAACCAGTTGAACATAAGTTTAATATTGGAGGGATAACAAAAGCAGATAGAATGAGGGCCTTCAAAGCCTAAAAGGAACATAAATCTGCAGGCTTTGACAACTTCGATGTTGATGTTGTCAAAATAGTATTACATGAAGAAGTTATACCTTTTCAACCTATATTTACTATATCTGTGCAACAATGCAAGTTTCCAAAGAACCTGAAAGTTGCAAGAGTTATCCCTGTGTTCAAAGCAGGTGAACTTTACCTCATAATCAATTACAGACCTATTATAGTAGAAAATAATCCATACCAAACTTCATTCATATTTAGAAGAACCAAATATATTTTATGAAAAGCAGTTTGGTTTTCGTAAAAATTCATCCACTGAATTAGGGGTCCTTGAGTTATCAAGTTGATCATGAAATACTACTAGCTAAATTAGTCATGGATAATGAGTTATCTCTCTGGAAGAACTCAATATGTAGATATCAATAAAACTTCTTCAGGTCATCTACCGGTCACTTGTGGCGTCCCTCAGGGCTCTATTTTGGGACCACTTCTCTTTCTTGTTTATGTGAATGATATAAGTAACTCGGTTTCGAATGTAAAACTTGTCTCTTTTATCACGTGACAGCATTTCTGATTTTTTTTCCTGTCATGAACTCTTAACTTCAACATAAACAAAATTGGCTTTGCGCGAATCGGCTATAAATATTGCATAAATAAAGTAAAAGATCTTTGCTAGAGAAAGGGACATTGATGAACTGTCACTGGTCTTACCTAAGCCTGTCATAGGAAGTTACTGTATCAAGTGAACCTACTGTACCCAATTTCTTGGAATACATCCTGATGATATACTAACTTAAAAACGCTCATAAACGCTCACGAACATTCATCAGCCACACGGACAATTCAATTATGTCGTGTAAGAGATGCGCCTGCAATGAGATGCGCCAGCAAAGTCATATTAAAAAAGCAAATTTTTAATACACTATTTTTCAAAAGAGTTAAAGAATTACAATATCCGACTGCTACACGGCGTGCTCATAAAAACATCCCCGAAATTGAGGTAGGCATTCGAAATCCGGAGTTTTTTTTTTTTTTTTGTTGGGGGGGGGGTCTTCATTTGCTCATAAATCAACTAGCATAGCAAATAGCGTCACACAATTTTTATCGAAATCCACGCTCACTACAAGATACGATGTCTATAAAATGTAAGAGCTTCTTCAACGCAAGACTCTTTGCGAATCCACCCAGTTCGTTGAAAATGGATCACGCTAAGATTTGCTCAAATATCTGACCTTCAGCTCATCGGTAACGCGCTGCTTGAAGTCATCTATAGTCGCGAGTAAATCAAAAAGTTCAGCACCAGTTAGGGTGGGGAGAGCGATGCGGCGAGCGCATGAACTCACTTCATCAACAGCGGCCATACTAGCTACACAGTTCAGTTGATTAAGACAAGGCACGGTAGACGACTTCGAAACTTCATCGAGCGCAATCGAATCGGAACGCGATATGGCAGGAGCACTTTCATCCTGCATATCGCTTACACCACGAGAGAGGTTTGTTTTCTCGTCAAAAGACATTAGTTCGATGGGATTGGAAATTTGGCTACTGACATCAGATAATTGCACGGACGAATCAGCTAAGCCTTGTGACGAAACTTCGAGTTTATCAGGTGCATCTCCGATGAACGATTCACAAACCGACATAGGGGTGGCTACGGATGCTGACTGAGGAAGCTGCGACAACACGGAATTCGCAGCAGGAAGCGAGTTCCGAGGAGGTGTACCTAGCGACGCGGTGTCCTCTGTGGAAGTAGTAACGACTTTCCTAGAGGTCGGCGAACCTGGGGACAGAGCAGAGAACGTACGATGTTCTGAATTGAGTAGTTAAACCGCAAATAGAGGCTAACAAACGTTGATTCCAAACGGCTCTGTACTTATACAAAAGCTAAATCTCTACGTTTAGTAGAAATGCAAAAACACAACTTACACGACTGCGTATCCTTATTAGGTGCATCTCCGATGAAAGATTCAGAACCCTTCAGAGGCGTGGCTACGGATGCCGACGGAGGAAGCTGCGACAACACGGAATTCGCAGCAGGAAACGAGTTCCGAGGAGGTGTACCTAGCGACGTGGTGTCCTCGGTGGAAGAACTAATGACTTTCCTCGAGGTCGGCGAACCTGGGGACAGAGCAGAGAACGTACGATGTTCTGAATAAGGTAAGGAAATTAAGAAAATTAAAAAGCATACTTGCAAACGGTTTAGTATTAACTAACATAGTCAGTCTACGTAACGGAAACGAAAGAGCTCATCTTACCAGTCTGCATATCAGTGGCACGAATTGGATACAAGGCATCTGCGCGGGGTCTTCTTGAATGCGTATTTAACTTTCCAGATTGAGCAGCAAACACTTTCAGAGCATTCCGAACACTCTCCACTTTAGGTGAACGGAAAGGCAAGCTTTCTATTTGCACTTCCGACAAGGCACTCAAGTCACCAACTGTTTTGATGTTCTGGGCTCGTACAAGGTTCGTTAGTCCTCGCGAAAGCGTAAGCGATGGCAGAATTTTCTCAACAGGGGTTGCGCAAGTAACAAGATCAGGATAAATGGGCACCAGGGCAGTTTGGTTATCCGTCACAGCCTTCGTCTAAAACGGAGGAAGAGATCGGAATCTCGTTGATTGCCCCTCACAAGACCCTCCCGAGAACAATACGCATGCAAAGTACAAGAAACGACAGATTACAGTCTTACTGATAACAATTGATTTAAGCAGGTACGGCGTAATACTATGTCAAGACACACCTTCGTTCGCACAAGCGTAAAAACCTTTGAAGGCGTAAGAAGAATGCTCTCTTGCATAGCAGCATCGCTATGGCAACTGCTGCCATTTAACGACTCCATGGGTAGTTGAAATGACACACGCCTACACTGAAATAGTAGAGCGATGAAACAGAAAAAATAAATCAGTAGCACAACATTATAACATGCAAGATTTATACTCAGGAAATCTAGATCTAACAAGAATCTCGATTAGCATGCATATTACTTATATTTATTTCGAATGCCTTCTGCTCGCTCGAAATGTGACGAAGTACTGTAGTAACTATACTCATTCTCCGATAAGAGCGCTGTGCTAGAAAGGAGCGAAAACCGGGATCGGGTCAGGTAGAAAATTAATCTTTTATCTTTCAGGTCAAGCGCTGACCGCAAACAACCAGCATAACAACGTCTTTTGCGTCGACTTCAGAAAGACATAGACACTTTGATTCCGTGGCAACTTCGGTATATCACCTAGGAAGCATCTGCCTTGTATGTTATTGTTATGTATGTATGATAATGTTATGTAGCACAACGTTCGGCTAAATTTTCCGAGCACGTCTATGAACCTTCTTATCTATCAACCTATCTATGTATCTACCCACCTTTCTATGTATCTACCCACCTATCTATCTATCTATCTATCTATCTATCTATCTATCTATCTATCTATCTATCTATCTATCTATCTATCTATCGATCGATCAATCAATCAATCAATCAATCAATCGATCAATCAATCAATCAATCAATCAATCTATCTATCTATCTATCTATCCATCCATCTACCTTCCCACCAGCACAACTAGCTACCTACTTAGTTCCAGCAACGAAACTACCTAGTTCTAGTACGTTAGTCTACGCGGCTTTGGTTGGGGTATGAAACTCAGTTTTTCAGCCGCAATCCATAAAACGAGACGGCATTCTCAATTAGACGCGCATTTAGATTCTGGAAATGTTTTTCGTAAAAGCAGCAGCAGTACTTCAACTTAAACGAGAATAAACCACCCATGATCAAAATATGGGATGTCGTATCGACAGATCGGCTGAAAGCGTCATCTCAATGTGAAAGCATAAACCTCGCGCTCGCCGTTTCATTGCCTTCACTCTGCGCTTTGTCCAAAAATCGAAGGCAAGATCGCGGATCACAGAATAATATCTAATGCTCCAAAAAACTACGTATACACGTTCGAAGGAGCAATCAAACACACCAACACATAGCCGCCCCACACATACACACAGGCACAAACACAAACAAACGCACACGCAAGCTCAACAAAACTCATACTTACGTGGTTCGGCGGAGAAGGGGAATCTTTTCGCAAGCATTTTTTTAGAATGCTACCAACAGGAGAAGCTCCCAACTGACAAGTTTGGAATGGGACGATGTCCTTCAACACTTTCACACCAGCTTCACAATCTACAGCAAGTACACAACCGGATCCGTCTTGGGAATCTGAAGGCCTCCGCGAAAGATCGGTTTGCAGCTTGCTGCCAGATTCACAAAACAAATCGTCGACCAACTGAGGCTCTTTCGTGGCTACGGTCGCATCTAGGGCTCCACTCGCAGCTTTGCCAGGGCTTGTAACATTTATAGGACCGGGTCTAAAAGAAGCACGAGTACTTTCATGCCACTTTGAGGGCTTCTTTCGGATGACGTCAAGAGGAACATAGTCCTCGTCAGATGAACAGGACTCGCAAACCGGACTGACACCGAGTTCCTCTTGGAACTTGCAATCCACATCGTGAGACTCAGACAGGGTTAATTTGGCGGCAGTGCGCGCGTAGTTTCGGTTCAAATCTGCAACAGCAAAATTTTCTTTGGAGCTCTTCGTCTCGGAACATTCATCAGAGGCTTCCATTGTCAAAGATCCCACCCGCTCAGAATTTCTGCATTGGGGGCCATCTCGGTTAGCCCATGCACCATCTTTTACGCGGGAAACAGAATCACGTTCAAACTTACTTTTCTTTCTCTTCGTCGATCGCTTTTCTGCCGCACTAGACATGGAAGTTCGCTTACGTTTTCGAGTGGAAATTTTTGTAACAATTACTCTTGCTTGACGATCAACTGATTTCTCATGCGCTTCTATGCCCTTCCTTGTCGTAGTACATTTCGGAACAGCCAGCAAGTCGGCAAGGGGTTCCACAGGCACTATAGGATGGCCATCACTGGAATTAACGCTTAAGCTTTCCTTGACATCTTCACCAGCGAAGAGTTCGCATGAAGCCACTGTACGAGCCTCCTGGTTTCCCGAAGTTTCCAATTTACAAGACAAGCGAGCGCCACTTTTAGACGAGCGCTTTCCAACGTTAGTGCCAATCGAGCGACTTAAGGCCGCAGGTTTCCCTCCCTGGAGCAGAGAAGATTTATTCTTACGGGCGCTTCTTCGGAAGTTTTTCACCGGTCGAGTTTTCTTCCTTTTATTAAGTACTTCTTTAGACTTCTCTCTGCAGCAGGATTGACGAGCGGAACTGCGTACTGACTTTGACGAATCGAATGATGGCTTACCAACCTCTTCAACTGATGGAGAAGAGCTACTTATGCGACGCTGGCAGTCGGGAAAATTAGTCAGAGCAGACATATTGGAAACTCTTGTCTTTAAAATATCAGCCAAAGCAACCTGCTCGACACAAATGCTTTCAGGAGTTTCTGATACATAAAGCTTGTCTTTTGCTCCCGTATCGAACTGCGCAGGAGAATTACAACTTTCCTGGGTTTCAGCACGCTGTCTTGACATAGGAAACTTCGCAGCAATCTGTCCTTCAACTAAAAGCGCACATGTCAAAGTAGATGCTTGCTTGTCAGCCCGATCTGTCATTGATGGTGCATTAATGATTACGACGCCTTTTTGACAAGTAGACGGATTATATTTATCCTCGAAAGAATCCAAAGTTTCTTCGATGACTTCTACTTCAGACGTATCTTCAGTACCACCGGACGGGTGCTTGCTCTGCGTATCTTCGCAAAGCACAGTCTCAACGTGGCTGCTTACAGCACGAGGTGGACTCCGTAAACATTCATTTTCAACAGCATGGTCTGCAAGTTTCTGCGGGCAAGGAAAAACAATGCTTGAGTTGTGCGGCTCTGACGCATCATAACGATCATCTCTAAGAACGCTACTGCCGTCATTACTACTTGCTTGGCTGACGGCACTAGCCTCCAGTGACAAGTTTCGGAACAAAAGAGTATCTTGAGAACGGTCTAAGTCATTGTAGAGCGCGGGCAATGAACTTTTTTCGCTGAGCCTGTCCTTTTGTCGTTCAGTCAGCAAACGCTTATGTTTAACAGGAGACTCGATTTTAACGTAGTCAGTGCTGTCATCCTCGAAGCTGACGGGCAGTTTCCTGCGAACAGATTTTCTTGACGAAAACGGGGATTTAAACGCGACACTTGGCGATGTCTTGTAAGGCGAATGCTTAGCAGGGGAGAACTCCTTAGCAGGTGACTTTCCGAGAAAACTTCCATGAACCTTGAGCGGGGATTGCCCAACAGAAAAGGGCATACTGGGGGTCCCATTCGTTTTCATCGAGTCTGGAAACTGAGCAGCATCTTCATAATCCGCACGAAAAGGCGATCTCTTTAAGCCAGGGATGCTGCCAGGAAATACGACCGGAAATTTCGAACTCACCTTTTTAAAGGCGGCCCTAAGCTCAGAACTAAGCGTCAAGTTCGAAGAGAGGACAACGTGCTTGTTCCAGAACTTAACAGAGAGTGCCTGCAGCTGCTTTCGATCAGACAACAAGCACGAAATCAAAATGAACTCCGCTTCCGACAAAAATTCTTCCATACTAAGCGCCTGGCAAGTTTCGAAGTTTTCAAATACCGAGCAGAGCAGCTTTTCCAATTTCAACACTATCTTTCCACTGACCTTAGGATGTTTATTGAGTAAAGTACAAACGTCTTTTAACAAGATACTGGAACAACGAATCAGCAAACTTGAACTGTGAAGTTTCCCAAAGAATTTTCCCATCAAATCGAAGCAACCGATAATTTCAGTATCTAAGTCATGTTTGTCCTAAAATAAACAACTCTTAACCTATAAGCGATTCGGCAGAACATATATTACATCACTCAATCAACCAAAAGCATAACAAGCACGCAAACATCTCATACCCTTGGTGAATCCTGGGCTTCCTACTGGTAGTAAACTATGCTAGGAAGTATACCATGTAAATGACCAATGCTGAAGTTAGTGAAATAAAGAAGGAGCCAGTGAAGTATAGTTAGCCATAGCTATAGTAAGCTATTGAAGTTTACAAGGAAAAAGGTGCAATAAGGGTGGCGGTGTTACAATTCACTTTACATTTAAAAAGAAATATAGTCCCGGACATAACAAAAATTAAAGCAAGTTTCGGTTCTAAGCCTCGCTCAAGCCGTAGACAGCCACGCTAAAAATAACACGGATCCTATAAAATCTGCAAACCTTCATTGTACGAGTAAGAAGAACTTCTAAAATCAAACGAACAACGCTGATTAAAGACTTGAAGTTTGCCAGCGGCTCTTGCAGCTTCTGCGCAAGCTTCGTCGGTGTGGCAGGCCCGCTGGGAGGCAGCAGAGGATCAGCCACATTCAAACAATCGACTACAACATCGAATAGGCGGAGAAGGATTCCTACAGGTTTCGACCACTGTCCACCATTAAAAGAAAAAGAAAGCAAGAAGCATCAGTAAGTTAGCTGTACTTATTTAAAAAAGCACTTCCCGGAAAATAAACGCTTACACTTTTTGGCAAAAATGGAATCAGAAAGAAAACCCGCGAGGTCATGCTACCGAAGCAACTGAAATGAAAAAACGGAAATCAAGCGATATTAAACTTTTCAAGTTCGCATCTTCTCGGCGCCTCCCACAAAAAAGGAGCAAAATTCAGAGTGAAACCTCTGTACCTGCCACTGAGCGCCATTCAAAGACAGAACCTCCAGCAAGGACTTGGAGAACTCCTCGCACGCTCGGTTCACGTCCGCCCCAGGAAGCAGAGTAACCGCCGCGTTGAACGAAGAATACAAGTCACTCAACGTTTTAACGATTTCTCGAATCGGACCCTCGACCAGCTTGGAAATATCAATGCATCGAATAGGGTACGTCAGAGCTCGAAGAACGGTCTGGAAGTCGTACTCAAGAGCGCTGCCCTGGTTCACATCGTGAGAGCGGTGCACGTATTTCTGTAGTAAGCCCGCCAGTGTGCTCCATAACCTCCAATTAGTCGACTCGTCCGCTAGCTTGCTTCATAGTCATAGGAACAGACCAAACAAAGCAGTAACAACGCGAAGGTTGGTGAACAGAAATACTTGTACGCAGATTCTACCTTAAGACGTCTTAATCAACAACTAGCTAACATGCTCACGCGCACGATCAAATGGTTTCACAAACGTAAAAGCATAAGGAACACTAATTCTGAACTAAAAAAAAACTTCTAATAAATAAAAGATCAGCGCAAAACTGGTAGAACTAGTACGCCATGCACATACCGCGAAGAAGACATCAACAACTGAAGAACTGATCCGGTCATAGCCAACTGGTCCGTGATGGCGTCCATAAACACTCTTAAAACGCGCTCATATATGACAAAGGACCTGCGAAAAGTTTTACGAAAGAAAATTTGTACATCAAGACGCACCCAAGAGAATTCGACGACGAGCAGAAGAAAGAACAAACTGATTTAGTGAGCAAATGCTGTTAATTTTAATAAAATGTGTGATTGTTTGCTTCCATAAGTCAGCAGATGCGAAGATTTTCACTGCCAACATTAGTTCACATACCGCTCATCACTGAAGCCTTTTCTAGCAAAACTCTCGTGAAAAAGCAGGAAAAGCACTTGCAATCCGACAGATCCGCTTTCATTCGAAGAGCTGCGCAGGGAGTCGACACTGCCGGCAAGCACGGCTTCCGGCACTCCACTCACCACCTTCTGCAAGAACGAATTACAAGTCGAAGGTATCGAACGGAAATTAACAGATCACAAAAAAAACACTTGATTTACCGTTGCTGGAACGACGTCTACGCGAACAAAATCGCAGATAAATCGCATACAATTGCCGATGGCATATCTCAAACATACGAACGTTTTAAATCTCGCTTGGAGAATCTTAAGACATGAAAAAACAACAACATTCTATTGGAGAACTGGTGCGCACATATCACGTAAAACACAAAAACTACCGAATTCGATTAAAATGTTCCCTTGATTCTATTGATATCCTTGATTGTTTCTATTGATTGACACTAAGTACCTGACCCAAAAATAAACTAGACGAATCGGCGTCTTACCAAAATCATGGACAAACTTTTCCATTCTCCATGCAAAGCGCTGTCGAAGACGACGAGCACATCACTCCACATCGTTAAAAACTCCTTCTTCGACACTTTGGGAGGAAATGAAAGGCCAAGTAGCATAACGCCGACCAAGAAGAGAAACAAACCGGAGACCACTGAACATCACAACTCAACAAGTATAGCGAACAGAAACGGCTTTCCACCCACAAACAAGGAGAGCCTCTAAGCGTCGGACAAGCCAAGTACATGACATTTTTTTCGGGAACTTTGCTCGTCGAATCTCCTATGAAGACCGTACCGACAATTTTATGGATGGTCTTCAAGACCAGCTTCGCCTGGAAACAGGGAACAGTGCGATGACGACACACTTACGTAAGAGCATCGACCAGTCATCCGAAACTGCCCTGGCGAGTACGAATCTACTACTTAAGCTCCTTGAGAGACTCGATCAATAACCAACGACAGGCTACATTTGCTGTCACTGGCGATCGATGGACTGCTCATTCGGGAACTTTCCTTGCTCGTCACAACCAACCACCAGCGCTCAGTTTCAAGCATAGATACAACCAAAACGTCTTGATACCAGTGCGGCAGTTACGAAAAGTGAGAGGAGATACTCACCTAAAGGCTCCAGTTCAAGCAGCTCAGAAAGCAGAGCCGTCCACAAACCAATAACAGCTCCACCTGCATTTCAAAATAAAATAAAAAAACAAAAACATGAAACGTGGAACATGCAGTTACAACCACGCCCAAAAGAACATGTGAACTAAAAAACGAGGAATTAAATCAAGGCAACTGAAAATTTACCGTCATGCGGGTCGCAGTGCTCCAGCGAATCGGAGGCTATGAAGATTAGAATCCTCCAATGCGATAACACCGTTCGCCCGGCCAGCTTTTTGCCAGGAAACCTCTCTATGAGAACGGAAACTCGCTAATTACTATTCTTCTCTTTCAAACCACCATACAAAATATACATCTACGTGCGGTGTCGTGACACGCTACCCTCCAGCCACTCACTAGTTAGGCATGGCATGGAAGACGCAAAGACATGTTTGCTACCATATCATCAAGTCCGCATGTGTCCACTCTTTGTTACGACAGCAAACGACGTAGTATGATGACCGTACCCAAATGTTTACTACGCTTTTTAACACTTGATGTGCCATTTTTTTGTCCAGTCACCAGACAGTCTCCAGCTAGGGTGATAGATCTGTAGGAGAGGTTCCTAAGACTCCCGTCGCACTCAAATTTATGAACGTTACAGACTCGTACAAGTTGGATAAAGTTTTCTTGGCTTCCTTGTACTCAGCCTCCTTAATGTCAGAGTTCTTTCCTATATTAGCTTTAAACCCACTGTCAACTTCAGAATGTGCAGGTTCTTTTCTTGCACAACGAGCAAATCAGGCCGATTTTGATGTCCCATAATGCTTGGCAAAGAAAACATTGAGCTAGGAATGTCTACCAACACCCTTGGATTTTTGCCTGCACCTGCCGATGAGTCATGCCGCCAATTGAATCGGCCTTCCCTCAATGAAGGCGTGCATGGGCCTGTCTCCACAGAGATCGCATGCAGTGATCATATGCAGTGATCTCAGAAGAGCACATTCGTTTTATTTGGTGCATTGTTCAAGTATCGCATTATAAACGAGTACTTTGTGGCAAGCTGCTGATGACGTTTGACCAAATTTTCGAAGTTGGCACATATAGCTTCCAGCTGGCTGCACAAACAATTTCTAGGAAACAAGCCAAATGCTTGGGCCTCGGAGACATGAATTGATCGCTATCTTTGAGGTCACTGTATACTCTCGTGAGAATAGAGGTTAGGGCCTTGGTGAAGTTAAGGAGCACTGACTCCAATTAAATTCTCCTTCCTTAAGTGGTAGTTTCCAAATTTCGACGTGGCCAAATATCATGGGTGCTTGGCAATGGAGGGAATTCGGTCTAGGAAAGCTAACCCATTTGTAAGTGTTCCTACGGTTGGGAAGACTGCTGCATAGGTGTCGAATCGCATAATTATAGATAGATCGCATACTGAAACCAGTAATTTGCACAGGTAGGGAGACCTAGGCCCCATATTGACCTTCATGGCTATCGACGCATCTGTCAGAAATAAGAAAGAATAAACCATAATTTGAAAAAAAGAGATAAAGATCTTCATGGCGACTGAATCGAAAGTAATAAGGAGAAAGTTAATTGGTTTATGATTGTTCCTGTTTTTCTAAATTACTATAGAACTGCGCTCTTCCATGGAGTAGGCGTTGTTTTTCTGTTCTATATTTCTTGAAGCAAACGGGTGATACAAGATCTGACGAGCGGACAGCACTTAAAGCATATCATAGACGTCTGCTCAAGAGGGCACTAACATGATCTTCTCTGTAGCTTTCGAAACCTCGGTGTAACTTTGAGCAGTTTTGATGAGCTCGTGCTAGGAAGCCTGTAGCAGTCGAATCCACGCCGGAACGGGAAATATTTTCACACGGCTTTTGCTTTTGGATAACTGCTTTAAATAGTTATGACACAATTTCTTACAACACTGTGACTTTATTTAAACCTTTTTATCAAGAAAAGTCTTGCACTACGTGAAAAAATGCTTAATAGTGTTAACCGGATCTGCTTAGCTTTTTAACGTGGTGCGAAGTAGCTTCGAAGCAAATGCTATTTCCTAGCTATCCCCTTCCTTTGACTTGAAAAGAATTAGCTGCGTTGCTAACTGGCATACTAATCTTGAAGCTACTATACTTTTCTTTCACGACTTTTTCATTAAAGCTGAACTCTATATCGTTAAAATTCGAAAAAAGTCGCAAATCAAGGTTACCATGATTTGTTTGATAATGAGCATAGACGAAGATGGAAATAGGTACTGGCAATGGCCGACCTCAGGGTTTGCTCGGGAAGACAAATTACGCGGTAGGTGTCAAGAATTTCCTTCGGAGATTATTCAATTTTGTAATTAAGGATCAGTTCCTCTGGATTTCGATCTTAAAATAATTTAACAAATTCACAAGTTAGCGGTACGCATCGCTAGTCACGGCACGATACGATAAAACACGAAGGGTAGCGGCGTGAATACAAACCTATTTGCCTCGATGACCTCGCGCGACCTGCAGAGGACACATCCTCCGTGCAACCTATCAGAAGTTGTCGTACAAGCTCAGCCCCGATTCCCTTCATAACTTTCGATGCCGCTACCGGAGACCTAATTGCGCGAGTAGAAGTGGAGCTACTCAGAGCGACCGGACTTTCTGATCGTTTATATGTCGAACCCAACGCTTGAAAGGGGGTCAGCACTCCACAGCCAGGAAAGGCTATAGCCAGCACAGGAATAACCACCTGCAATAAAGGCGATTCCCTAAAAATCGAATAACCGCACACACACACACACACACACACACACACACACACACACACACACACACACACACACACACACACACACACAC